>MKEJ01033700.1:0-12836 GCA_001753735.1 Embelia ribes
AAAAAAAAGTAACAACTTGACACTTTCTGGACCAAAGGCACTCCCATCAGTATTTTATATTATTTGATTTTGAATGTACTAGTAAAATTGATAAAAGAAATGGACATGTTTTGTATAATTTGATTTTGTGGCTGGTATATATATCATAAATACTTAAATTTGAAACTCACATGACTAATTTATTTGTACATTTTTATTTTTTTTTTGGAGAACTTATTCAACAATTTAGAAATTTCTATGGTAAAAAAAAATAAAATTGTTTACAATTTTAAATAATGTGATTCATGTGTATTTGTACTTATATATTATTGCCTATTCGAGTGTAAAAAGAAATCACAGATATACAAAAAAATTAGTAAAGAAACATGTTTTGTGTTGAAAAGAGAAATTGATTGAGTTGGTTTGGGTAATGGTTTAACTTATTTTCTTTGGTTTGGGTTAAAAGGAATTTTGGTTAGAATTTGAATTGAGTTACTTGGTTATTGGTTTGGTTTGGTTAGGTTAGGTTGCCATCCCTACCCACAATACTATTTCATTCCCCATCTAAGGGACAAATCTGACCTGAAGGGGGGGAGGGGACTAATTAGTCCAGAGCTCGTTCCTTGCTGTTTGGACAGGTATATCCTCATAAACAATTTATGATTATTTATTGTACGTAATCATCAAATGGTAAGAGCTTTTTCAATCAAGGAGAAAAAGGGCGGTAATAGGTGTAGTGAGAAGTGCTGTCGTGCCTTTACCCATGCTGTAACGTGGAAGGAAAGGCCTTGAGTCATGAACATTACAAGAAACAGATGAAGTTGTGTTCTAACATTATTGGGTGAAGTGTGAACCTGAAATCCTTCGACTGTTATGACAAAGCAGCAGAACAAAGTTGTGAACAGCTAAAGAAGCAGACTTACTCTCAGGGGCCTATTTTGAATTTTGATAATTTGATATTTTCTGAACTTTAGAATTCATCAATATTTGTTTCTTCAGCATCTCAAGAAAAGAAAGCAATATTTATTACCAGTATGCCAAGCTGGAAAACATCCTATTGTAACAGAAATAATAGCTTCAAAAATGTCAACTTACAGATGAACTCCGCATAAATCAACATAAAGTGCAGGGTGATTTTTAATGTGCCAAAAACTGAACTAAATATAATGGAGAAAGAGGGTTAAGCTTTAGCTTTTGTTGGAGCTCTTTAATCCACAAGGCAAGGACTAAGCATAAGTACATACAAAATGCAAAGACATACTCCACTAATCTATTATACCTGATAAAGATCGGCATATGTAATCTTTGGACATTTTGACTTTATTTCTTCTGCAACCATAAGAAAATATCAGAACATGAAATCAAGAATTCTCTGGGTTATTCCATTCATCAGAGAAGAAGAGAACAAAAAAACTGTTTTTCTATTACATTAGTCATAGTAAAATCAAGTAAGAACTTATATCGAAAGGTAAAAGAGAAAACAGCTATTTCCCTCCATATCATGTGCCACATGGTATCACCACCAATAGTGCAAATTGAAGATTCGGGACAACTCTTTAATGCAGCTCATTGATCTACATTGTTGTTGATACATGTGGCACACTGCAAGGAAGTTGCCACACACACACACAAAAAAAAAACAGTGCAAGCAAACAAAAAATCGGAAATGAACATTAGAAAGGTGGAACAGGTTATGAGGCCTCCACTTCTACCAGGAGCTATCTACAAAGAGGCACTTTCTCTTGCAAAATTTTTACTCCAACCTATTCCAAAGACTTATTGTGCTCATTTTTATTTCTCAGTGTCGCTAAGGCTGGAAAAGATCATCCTGCGGTAGAGGCTAAGCTATTCTTTCCGGTTAGTATAAGCTTGGCTTCTCTTGCAAATTTTTCCTCCGGTTCATATTTGAAAGATTTACTGTGTTCATTTTTTATTCTCATTGTCTCTGAGGCTGCAAAAGATCATCCTGTGGTAAAGGCTAAACTATTCTTTCTGGTTAGTATAGGCTTGGCTTGCTAATATTTGATTCTCCAGTCTATTTTCAGCTTTCTTCTAACCTGGAGTATTATTCCATCTTCAATCTATAAACTACTTAACATATTCTCACTGAGCCAAAAGAAAAACAAAATGCGGTTTGTTTTATCTTTTTCTTTTGTTTCTTTGGAATGCAGGACATAGTTAAAGTCATTACATTAAGAATATCCTTTTTCTGGATCAAAACTCAAAAGAATATCCTTTTTCTTCTCTAGTTTGCAGATGAGAAACAACATAACACAAATGGATTGGGTAAGATAGGGACATAATGAAATTATCCACCATCCAAATATCCTTAACATTAGAAAATGACGAAATGCCTTGCATATATAACATGATCAAAACAATCATATTAGTGAATTAGTGATGAGCAACTATATAAAGACACATTCTTTTTCTTTTGTTCAATAAAGAGATATACCAAATGAATGTAGAGCATTGAGCTAGAACGCAATGTACAGTCAGGAAAGGCTGAAACAAGAATTTTCAGATGCCGCAAGAATTTCAGATGTATTGTTTCAGTTCTGTAAATAGTCTATATAGTCTATAGCTAATTCCCACTCTGGACTTTCAAGAATGCCTGCTGAAAAACTGTGTTGGGATATAAATGTAATTTCTTCAAATTTGACTGACACCGGTAAACTCCATCCATACTAGTAATTCCTTTCAAGTACAATGAAATTTTCATCCACATTAAAAATCTCAATGATAAAAAGGAGGGATGGTCAACCCCCTAATTCTGATGCTTATAAACACTAATTCCATAGCCAGAAAATAAACAAACAAAATGATGCTGATTTAACCCGATATGTGTTCTCACATATACAATCACAGTTAAGGACTACTGAGATGCTGTTTTTGCGATGTGATTTAAGGAGACCTAGCATTCACAGACTGGGTAATTCACAGACTGGGTAAGAGTTTTTCTTTTTTTTCAAAGTGATCCAAACAGGAAACTACTAGAAACCTTACCCATTCAAATGCATAAATACCTAATCAACAATTCACTGCAAAAGGATTGCTCTTTCAATTCTCCATCATTATTACTTATAATTCTTTACACTTATTTTTCTCTACATAATTTTATTTCAATAAACTAGAACAAATAGATATTGCTTCTATGTAGAACAGAATCTCTCAAAAGAAATTAAATAGAAACAATATATATGGATTGCCCAACGCATATAGCTCCCGCATTGTGAGGTCTGGGAGGGTCTGATGTATGTTATCTTACCCCTATGTCCAGAAAGGTTGTTTTCAACGAAACAAACCCATGACCCAAAAGTCGCAAAAAATAGAAAATTCGTTATTCTAGATATGTTTATAGCGGATATTGAAGAATAGAACCGACAATGTATATGGAAAACCGATGAAAAAAAATATAGAAACAAGGAAATATATACGGGAAACCAAACAGAACAGTAGGAATCTTTTACAGTTGGGTTGAATGGTTTATAGGGTTTTGAAATCTATGTTACCTGGAATGCGGATCATTCTAAAACGTGGAACAAAAACAGGAACGTGGTACTCAACATATTGTAAAACGCAGTAGGATAGAGGTAGCTTTCTAGAGGTTACCTTAGCATATATGAGACCACGATATTAAGTTTTGTAAAATTCAAAATCTAGTTAAACCTAACTTAAACTTTTGTTATCATTTTGAAGTATGAAATATAATTCTTCCAAACTTGAAACTAATAGAAATAACATCAATATTTTACTTGTCTATATTAGATTTCTCTCCGAAATTAACTTTAAGAGTGCAATTATCTCGGATTGCCTTAGTTTGATAAATTTGGTGATTTGGTATGGAAGAGTACCACATTTCGGAGCGTGCGCATCAATTCGCAATTCGTTAAGATATTAGTGATTTCGGTAACATAGTTTGAGACTTTTGACCTACACTATAGCAAATATCATTCAGTCTAACATTATTCCAATTTCCACAAATAAGTAGCCCATCACATTATACTGTTCACAAACAGATGACAGCTAAAACAAATTACATCCAAAATACAAATAGAGTTACATCCAAAATATCCAACTGGCAGCAATAAAATGCAAATAAATTAAATATCCAAAATTAATACAATCTACATCCATAATTTGGTCAGTTCAGCTTTTTATACTTTCCAAGTAAAAAAAGAAGGAAAAAAAAAATAGAGCCAACCTGATAGAACCGAAATAACCGAAAGTTTCTATAACTGAACTGACCGTAAAACCAAATATGAAACCAGATGAGCAATGATTTGCTTCGGTTTCAGTTAAACTAAAACTATTCTCACCCCTGGTTAAAAGTATATGCTAATTGCTAACAGAACTCCTCAATCGAAATAAAAAATTTGCGTACTGAACATCACCGAATCAACAGATACAAAACAATAATAAAATACAAATAAAGTTAACATCCATAGTCACTCGGTTCGGTTTTTTGGGTTTTCAAGGAAAATACTACTCAAACAGAAATAATCGAAAATTTCCATAATCTAAAACTGAAAACAGACCTTAGAACCGAATCGCACAACCGAGTGACCACTGGTTTGGTACTTTGGTTCAGTTAAGTTTCTCGTAGAACCGATTGCTCACCCTAGTTTTATACGTGCTAACTGAAGTCCCTAACCGATTTAACACAGAACTTCTAGGTTTGATTGGTTGCAACTTTTTAATAACGGTTCGTTTGGTTGCAGCTGTTAAGTAAAAAAAAACTAGTTTATTTATGCCCAAGGGAAAAGCTGGATTTAAATCTTCCAACTTATTTAGGCCAAAATAATAAATAAGCTTAAAAGCAACAAACAAACAAACCCTAATACCAAAGATGGACGGATCCAGCTTAAACCTTTAGCTTTTTTAGGCCAATCAAGCAAATCATCTCATCTTAAAAATTGAGCAGCCAAACAAGGTCAAGCTTTTAATCTAAAAGGTAAGAAAACTTGAGTTTAAAAGCTACAACCAAAAACCCTAAATTAGTTGATTCGAAACAAAGAAATCAAAATACTGACGACAATACAAAAAAAAAAAAAGGTCTGAAAATAATTTACCACAGAAGTCAATAGCAATCTTCAAACCATTGTTAGAGCCGTGATTATACTCCTCCTCGTTCCTGATGGAGCCATTTGGGCCCCCGGTCTTCGTTTTCGCATCATACGTCCCAGCATCGTGCCACCTGGCAATATTAGAACTCAATCCAGGCATAAGAGCATTCCCACTAGCATTTCCCATTTAATTTCTACGTCTATCTTTTTAAAAACTTATTTCTCATACCAAAACTCTACATTTTAAAACTTACTCACACCAACCTTTCTACAAATTTTGTAAGAAACTCTTAGAAGAATTATATGTCATATAAAAAAAATACAAAAATCGGTTTTTACGAATCTCAACCAGGGTTTTATAGTTTTTGTAAAAAAAATTTATTTTTTTTAACAGAGAACTAGTAATTGGTAGATTTTCACATTGACAAATCCACTGTAACATTTTCTGGAAAATTTTCTAGAAACATTGAAAAAATATGAAAACTAATATGGCAAATTCTCATTCAAGATTTCTCATTTGAATTTAAAAGGAGAAACCCGGTTATAAAAAGACTTTTGTGAATGCTCTAAATTTCTCACAACAATGTTCATGTTTCTATAATTCTTAGGGAAATCACTACAATAGACTTATGAGTGGTGAAATCTGCACTCAATTTCTCTATTAACAATAATTTTTATTCCACCGAAACCACAAAATACTAATTAGTTGTCCCCATAAAAAACTGAAAGTGAATTTATTACTTTTTTTTTTCAATATTTGTCCATGTTATCTCAGTTAAATATCAAACTACTACGACATTTTAATGAAGGTTATTTGAGTAAAATGCAATTATTATTTGTTGCTACTCTGTTTCAAAATAGGTGTCATTTTAGATAATTTTCTTTATTCCTCATTAATTGTTGCTTTAGAAAACCAAGAATGTATTTATTATGTTTTTTTCAATTTTGCCTATGTTATCTTAATTAAATTTCAACCACTCCATACAACCAAACATTTGGTGAAGGATATTTGAATAAAATTTACTAATAATTTGCTAAAAATGAGACTATTTAATAATGTTCTCAATTTTGTGCATTAACCTCAAACAACAATTGTTTTGAAGCAGATAAATTAAATGAAAATGATCTTAAAAGCTCTAAGAGCATTCATACCATCCTTTTTAAAGAAGCTAAAGATAAATGTCATCAATCCAATCTTGTATTGCAGAAAAATAAACTTTCTAGAAATTTCTACAGTGACTTTATCTAACTATAAAATTAATATTTACGGTTTTCCTATAGAAAAATTTAATTTTTCACGCCAAAATTAGAAGGAAAAAAAAACACAAGATATTCAAGAATTTTTTTTGTGAACATTTCATATTTATATATCGATAACTTAGCCAAATAGAAAGTTGTTTTAGAAAGTTTGAAAATGACCTGTTTACGCCATATAAGAGAAATGACTTTCTAAAAAGTAAGATTTAGAACGTAAATGAGAAAAACTGGTTTGAATGATCACACAATGACATAACTATCATTTCCAAGCACAGATATGAGAACATTCTTATTACCTTCATTACTATATTTTGTCCAAACAATAAACATGCATACCTAAGGGAATATAAAAACATACATACATACATACATACACACAAGGGGAGAGTCAGGTACATTGAAGAAAAAATTACACTAATATTATGATTTATAAGTAATGAGTTTTTCTAAATATGAGAGTATCATATCCCCTAGCAAAACTTTAGATCCACCACTGTGTTCATGTGCGCACATGCATATATAGAAATTTGCCAAAAATGCTCTACTTCAAGACTTATTTAGCAAATTCTATTTATCAAAATCAACTCGTTAGTATGAACCCGCAGTTCGGAACGGCAAACTCATTGAACCCGCAGTTAGTATGATCCGCCACTGAGTGCACGCGCACACATACAATTCTATTTTAACTTCAGATTTATGCCGTTCCAGTTAGGTAAATAAACCTTCCATTTGTAAATGGTTTGATGTTTCTGGTAAATAAGTTTCGAAACAAGCTAGTTTTCGTAAATCACTCCATTATATGCGTGTGTGTGCGCATATATATACACACACACATGTATATATACATATATAGAAAGTGGGGAGGAGGGGACCTTTGACTTGGTGGAGGAAGATGTCCTGAATGAGGAAATGGTAGGTGTGGAGGCAGTTGTCCGGGTCCTGGCCATCGAACCGTTTCTGGAGGTCCGAAAGGAAGATCCGGGCCTCGGCTCGGGTATTCGGATCCTCCAGCCTCTCCAGCAGAGACCGGAGCGCACCGTACGCGGCGTCACCGGACTTCTCGCACTCAGCCAGGAACTCCTCCATTGTGTGTTGCGTCGGTGAGAGAGAGAGAGAGACTGGAGAGAGTATGGTGGAGGAGATTGAAGAGGGGACTTTCCCGGTTTATGAGGCAGGAAGAAAAAGTAAAAAGGAATTGAGAGAGAAGCATTTGGGCCCTACCCTTGCCGCTCCATTGAATTTTAAAAACAAATTGTAGGATGCAGTAAATAATAATAATAGAAATATTATTTGTTTCTTTACAATTATATTATTTAATAAAAATAAATTTACAAATCAGATGATACCATTAAAACTAGCCATCCAGGTACGTTATCTTGACACCAAACTAGTTGTTTCGAATTTAGTGCTCTTTGTGCTATATGATGCATAATATTTCTATTATTATTATTCACTGCATTCTACAATTTGTATATTAAAGAATTATATTTTGTAAATTTATCAGCCAAGCTTAATTAATAATTCATATTAATTTATAAAAAATACATGACCATGATTATTTTTTTTAATAATGTATAATTTTTTTTACGAAGGTCCTCTCTCCTAAAAATAAAGAATTTTTTTTTTTCCAAAATGAAATAATCACACTGATATAAAGTACTAAGAAACTGGCTATGCACCTACAAATCAGATTATACAATTGAAACTCGCTATTTGGATACGTTATCTTAACAGCTAACTGGTTGCTCCAAATTTAGTGCTCTTCGATGCATAGTCCTATTACTTTCTCTACCCGAAAACGAGAACTTAGTTTCTATAAATCTTATCGTCAGGGATGAATAGTCTCTAATGATTACCTCAACGTTGATATTGCCCAGTTTCCTCCTTTGAAGTTGTTCCATTACCATCTTATTATCTCCCTCTATTATAGAGTAATTCTCTTAAAGCCCAAAATTTTCCCAGAAACAAGCCTTCCCTTACCGCCATTGCTTCAAGCACCTTTGCATTAAACAATGCTCCACATGCAGAGCTCTAACAGTCCATACGACTCCATTTTCATCTCTAGCAATGATACCTATTGCACCTTTATTCTTACTTTGGTTGGTGCTCGCATCATCATTAATCTTAACCACTTTATTGGGGGGTTTCTTAACCATTCGTTTGATTAGAGAATATATCCATTCATTCCTAGTTCATTGTCTTCTGGAAATTTAATGAACAAAAACTAAAAGAGTATTAAATTGTTTCATTTTTAAGAAGAAGAAAAAAAGGTAAATTTTACTAAATTATCCTTAAGTAAAAGTTTTAAATATTACATCAAGTGGTTGATAATTTAGTACAGGTAATATGGGCAAAATTGGAAAGTCATAATTAATATTTTCCTTTGTCAAAACATCAAATAAAATAAATAAAATAAAACTCTAGAAGGACCTAAAAAAGGAAACGAGGGAATATATATACACACACTTTATTATTTTTAAATTTAATATTAAGAAGTTGTGATAACGAAAGGGGCAAATATTATAAACACTCCCGAAGTTTAGCTCTTTATTGATTTAGCCCTAAAATTTCAATTTTTATCATTTTTATCCCCGAAATTTAATTTTATCATCAAATAGGTCATCGTGGACCATTTTGCTCTTTCCTTTCATTTTACACCATATTGTAGGGGTGAACAAAAAACCGAAAAGAACTGAATGGAACTGAACACATTGGATTAGTTCAGTTCCGTTTCTATTTGGCCTCGCTTCAGGCTCCAGTTCCAAATTTCAAAGAACCAATATTTATTGGTTCGGTTCTGGTTCCATACAAATTATAACAGGAATCGATCTAGAACAAAACATGAACGGATCTAATCCGGAATAGAACCGAGAACCATTCGTAAAATTACAATTTTAAAATAATTATGAGTTAAACTTACTAATCTACATCCACAAAAATATCACTCAATTCAAGAGAATTTTGTATGTTTTGATTCATATAGTATTTAAATTTTTAATATTATTTTTACACATCTTTTAAAAATATTGAATATAATACTTATTAAAATATTAATTTCTTATGAAAATATTTTAGAACCGAACCGAAACCAAACTGAATCCGTAGAACCAGGATTCTAACCGAAACCAGATCTAACCAATCATGGTTCCAAAAAAATGGAACCGAGCTTTAATGGTTCCGTTCCATATTTTATTCATAACCAAACCGAACCGTGTACACCTCTACCATATTATATTGTTATTTTTGTTTGATAGAATAGATACTAAAATAAAAACTTAAATAGATATTACACATTAATAAATAATATATAAAACTTTTAAAATAGTTAAAAAAAATTAATAATAAATATTGATTCAAATGCCAATTTTTTCACAATCAAGTAAATAATATTAACTCATAATATAATTTAGATTATAAACATAAATGTTGGTCTCTTAGGCAATTTACAATTAGCAAAAATATGCAATAAATTAAATAGAGACGGGGGAAGAAGAATTACAAACGAGGTTTTTATAGTAATTCAGCCAAAGATCACCCTAATCCCCTACGTCAGCTCTCTCAAGTCTCCGCTTGAGGTTCCGTTAATCACCAATGAAATAATTACATCAACCAATTAGCTTTCTGTGTGCTAATTACTCCAGTTGAAACAACCATTCAAGTCTTTGAGTATACCCTTACAACAACTCACAAAAGAGTCACAAAGTTTCAAAATAAAAAGATTATAACTTTCTCTCATATTTGAAAAGATGAATATGATTACAAAGATTAAGAACATTTTGGTGAGATCTAGTATACTATAATGATTTAGAAACTAAGCTTTGTGTGGTTTGATTTGATATTCAATTTCTCAAAAATAGTGAAAGCGGGTTTTTGAGTTTTCTCTCTCTTGAATGATTAGGAGAATGATTGTCTTGATTATTCTGGATGATTGGATAATTATAAACTTTCAATTATTCCTCTCTTTATAGGCCTTAACGAAGAATTAGCTGTTTATAGCTATTACTTACCCAATAAGACAAAATTGGCGATTAAATATAATCGTTATGTTTAAATTTGTAAAAACTGTCATTACACCACTTATAGACTGCCGGCATTCCTTGACCATCGGCACTCCCTTCTTTGGGTGCCCGTACTCCTTGGTCTTCAATCAAGGTTGTAGGTTGTTACATCTAAAAGGAGCAATAGTACTCATTGGTGCGTAAATACACCATCCTTTGGGTACCAACACTTCTTAATAACAAAGTGAGTCTTTGTTTACAACTTTGCAGGCTTGATTTCTTGCTGCTTTCGAGGCAAATTTTCAAGCAATTCACGAAACAACTTGATAAAACAATTAACTCACAAATATTGAGTATTAATTAAAATTTATTATCTCGGAATTATATCATCAAAATATCGAATTATTTTATAGAAACATTCCGATCAACAATAAAGAAAACTGACAACCTTACTAAATTAAAATTTTTATTGAACGATGTTAGCCTATATCTTTTGACACTTTTTATTTATTTATTAATATTTCATTTTTCTAAAAAATAGAATAATCAAATACAACTAGCATTTAATATTTACTTTGGTGAAAATTTCTCTATTCCATCAACATCCATCTATTTTAGATGATATAGAAAGTTATTTAGATTTAAGTGAGATGAATAATTAAATAGTCTTTTAGAAACTAAGAAATATTGTAATAAGAGTTAATAATAAACTAAATTCACTTTTTATTCGAATATAAATGATGAATAATGTTTATAATGAACTAATAGTGAAAAAACTGATATAAAAATTAATATTACAAATCAACTAAATTTTCTTTTATTGAAATTTATTGTCTTTTAACTGTTTAAATTTTCTAAATAGTTTTTATTTTTTATTTAATATTTTGCTTTTAGTTTAGTATCAATTCTATGAAATAAATCTAATATAGTATACAATGAAAGGTAAGGGCAAATTTGTTCAAAATGACCTATTTCATGGTATAACATAATTTCGGGAATAAAATTGGCAAAAATTAAAATTTTGGGATTAAATTGATAAAAAATTAAATCTCAAAAGTATATTGATAATTACACAAGCCGGATGTATGACTTCAAGAAATAATTACGTAGTATACTTTTAACACACACGCGTGATACTTTCCTCCCATGTTTATTCAATTATAAAGAAAAACAGGATTTTGACTTTTTACACATATATATATATATTATGGTCAAAGCATTAAATTACTCATTTCTTTTATTAATTTGCCTTTATAGGAGTTAAGAAAGGTTATGGTAGATATAAGATATATGTATTAAATGAGAGTAATAAAATGGTTATTTAAATTAATTTTAATCATATTTTGGGAGTAGGCCCAAATTAGAACAGGGGTTCTCACAAATTAAATGGGGAACTTTTTTTTAGTCTAGTCCTTTGGTATTTTTCATCCAACAATGGGTAACTCTCTCGCTTGGATTTCATTTTAAATAATAATAATAAATGTACACTACAATTTAGACCAAAAAAAAAAAAAAAAAAAGAAAAAAGAAAAAAGAGAGAGATATCAAATAGGAATGGAAGAATTACAATATATCACAAGTAACACGACTGGATTTGATTAATTGAAGGCCGGATGTTAGCATCATTGTTTTTGCACTTGTATAGAAATGTGTGATATATAAATGCCACCTTGTAGAAGATATCTATTTAATATTACTACCGAAATATCATAGTGCTGAATCATGATCTTTTGATCAGCCTTGGCCCATTTCTAAAGCATATATTACAACAAGCAAATTATTTAATATAATTGGAAATTATATGATTATATATAAGGGTGAAGTCTGGAATAAAAACTAGGGATGCAAAATATCGTAAAAATTATAATAAGTGATTAAAAGTTATCACAAGAAATTGCATAAAATTATTTTTTCCTCTTAAATGTAAGGCATTCAGTGAATTTTTTGAAATTGTAAGAAATATTATAGATGCTAGCAAAGTCATCCTTGACGGTAACATATATGCATATACAACCACTTGGCTTTTTATTTCTATATAGTATCAATTTGGTGGCGTATTACATAAAATTGTTAAGCGACAATACTGTCTCTCGACAAGGAATGTTTCATTGTACTAAATATATCAAATGTTGAAGTCAAATTAAAAATTATTTACAGAAGAAATTAGTCAAAGAACTACTAATAGAAAAAATCAAATGCATTCAAATGGCATCATGTGGGCCCTACGTGTAATACTTTAATTACGTTCAAGCAGCACGTGTCTACTTGTGTATGAGACTTTGGGGGAATATATAAATAATAAATGTATCCCTAATAATTTTATATTATTATTTACTACTATAGTATTTAAGAGGAGAAATAATGTAATGTAAGTGATTTAGTAATATTTGGGTATCTTAAAAAAATTTCTCTATAATTTATAAACAAATGTAGTGACAGACTTAGGATATATAAATATAAAATTAATGGGGTGTTCGAAATAAATTAAATAAAATTAAATTATAAATTTAAAACTAAAAAATAGTAATATTTTTTA
>MKEJ01033710.1:2729-15356 GCA_001753735.1 Embelia ribes
ATCCGTTTGGGTTCAAGTAAACTGGTCATCTTTCTTTAATTTTTCTAATAGAAGTAATTCTAATATGGTTAGATTTTTAATATAATCCTACCATAATTTAGAATTCCTAAAAAGCTTTGTAATTGCTTTTTCTCAACTAGAATTTCTGGAAAGTTTTTTACTTTAGAAACAATGTGTTATTGTAACATTAAACCTTTATGGCTTAAAATTAATCCTAAAAACTCTATTTGTTATTTTTCAACTTCTATCTTTTTAGGTGATAGTATTATTCCATTTTTTCTNNNNGTAACATTCTAATGATAATGACCTCTTGGAGTACTAAAAGTTGTCAATGCTTTTGACTCTTCTGTGAGTTTTAGCCGCCAATATCTTGACTTACAATCACATTTTCTAGGAATGAAATAGCCATCAAATTCTAGATGTTCATTTAATCTTTTATAGTTGATAACCATTCTAGCTTTACCTCTTTTAATTTCACTCCAGTTTCTTACAATGAAGGTTGGACTTGAATGTTAACTATTTGTTTCTTCTATTAGATTTTTGTCTAATAGTTCTTTGATTTGATTATCAAATTCTTCTATGTCTTGTTTTGTATAAATTATTGGTTTGACCCTAATAATAATATTAGGATTTCTTAATGTTAATTTACAATATCTTGGTGATCTATCCCATAGTTTTAATGGATCATCACTAAAATTTTCTTGCAGTATTGTGAATAACCAATGAGTTTGTGCTAACTCAAAAAATTGGTCAATCTCACCACGCTTTGGGGGCATAAAATCAGGTGTACATTTATATTTATGCTGTATTTATATTTATATTGTTCAAGTAACAAGATTTGTATTGTGTCGTTATGTATAGTTCACTTAACCACTTTGGATAGGAGTGTGAATCGTAAATATTGATAAACAAAATTATTACCTATCACAAAATCTTCATGCATAAATGGAAAACGGAGTATTTTAGAAATAATTGAATTTTTTTATCATTAAGCCAAATAAGAATATTTTTTGCTTTAAAATGGATGATTGTTTCATGTCCATTTATGTTGGCTACAACAATATGAAGTTTGATATTGTCATTTTTCTAGTGGTAATGCATTAGGTTTGGCTTAGCATATTGGTGCACCTGTGTCAAGTAAAATAGATAAAGAGTATGATTTATATCCTTCAAAAATAAACATGCCTCGTATGTAATTATAATATTTTTTGCCTTGCTTTGGCGCAAAGATTATTTCTTTATTTTTTGTTTGAATATGATAAATTTGAACTGAATGATTTTCTTCAAATTTATTTGTTCCAAGTAAAATTGGAATTTGTACCATTTACTACTTTGTCCTATTTCAAAGTTAGTATTAGGTTTTCCATCACTTCTATTTTGACTCAAATGATTTTTAGCTTTAGCATTTATCTTCGTAAAATTTTCCAATTATCCTTTAGTGGGATCTTTTTGGTTACTTTTACTTGTTGATTATTTCGGTATAAATTATTTCCAAATGCTTGGATTTCAAGTACTTATTGATTATATTTTTTCTGAGTAATGTCAAAAAATAACAATATTTTTTTTATTTTAAGATCTCTTATATCCATTAGTCGTGGTTGTATTTCAGATTCTTATACTTGGGGTTCAAAAATTTCTACAAAATTTTTATCCATTGTTCTAAATGAAGTTTCTGTTCGACGAATTAATTCATGGATTGTTTTTCAATGAATTGCTAAATTTGGTGAGGTTGATTTCATATCAATTCCTTTGAGTTTTTATTTTTATCCTAATTGTGTCTTCAATATTAGGATCATTTATAGAAATAAAGTAATTTTGTTTAATGTCAAATCAAATAACTCTATTTATTAGGTTTAATTCTACTCCTACTATTAATCCTTTAATAGGATCATGGAATCTATTATCCATTAGCACATAAATAATTGTTTTTTCTAGTCCTTATTTGAATAAGGTTTTAATTCTTATTTGAATCAAACTTTTATGTACATATTGTATATCTGGATATTTTTTTTCCAACTTAAATTTTTTTAGCAAAAATTTATATCTCTACCTTTCCTTCTTAAGAAAATTTAGCGAAAATATTTACAAAATATTGTTCAAATATTCTTGTTGAAAGAAATTAAATTTAGATATTTTATATATCTGTTCTTTTTGAAGTGTTACCTTTTACCAAACTGTTCTATTTGGTATTTTGTTAAACTTAATTATTCTCCTAAGACATCTCCTAATCTTAGGCTATCACTTTCTTCTTGTGAAATATTTTTTACTGAAAAATATTATTTTCAGTTGTCATCATAGATATATATTCTTCTTCTAATTCAGATGTTTCATCGTTAGATGATTCTAGCTCATATAATATTTCTTCATTTTCAATATCTGAGATTTTTTCTCCAAAAATTATTTATAAATTTTATTCTTCAAGAGTTTTAATAAATATTTTAGGATTTTTTTCCTTTGTTTGGATATTTATTTGCACAATGACCTTTTTCGTTAAAGATAAAACATATACATTTCCTCAATTTAGTAGATTGTTTTGTTTTTTTTTTCTAATAAAATTCTTTCCTTTAAAATAAGGTTTCTTAAATTTTTCAATATTTTTATTCCATCTTTTCCATCAAATTTTTTTATTTCTTCTTTTTATTTGTCTGTTTGGTGAACTAACATATTTTTCATTCTTCATTTAGAATTTTATTATAGCATTGTTTGCTATATATTACATTATTGATTTGGTTTTTTAACTTGTTTCTTTGCTTTTACTTCTGAGCATCTATCCGATATTAGTCTTAGGAAATAGTTTATTCTAAATCCTAAATTATCAATTTTTTCTCTCTTTTTTAGATAATCAGGATATGTTTTAATGTTAGAGAGTTTATGAAAAAATTGCTCTAGCCAATATTTATCTTTTAATGCATCAATCAAATAATAATATTTTAAAAATATTTTGCAAAAATTTTAATAAATATTGCAAAGTTCAAGTTTTGCTAAAATATAATTTGCATCTGTTTGCAAATTAGTATCTCTAACAAAACCACATAAATTTTCTTTTATGAGTTTAGCAAAATCTACTAGTATTTGACCATTTGTTTTGAAACTCTCTAAAAGATCTATTTTTTGTTTCTTTCCCATGTCGGATTTTTTCCATTGGCGAAGCCACTGTAAAACATTACCTTATAGAGTTACTGCAACATAGTCTAAAAATATTTCCTTTTTCTATGTTGCTTTATTATTAGTAATTACTACAACTATCGACTATGCCCAATTATTTATAACTTTTAATTGTTCATTAAAGGGGACATGGGTTAAATCTAAGTATGTTCCTCCTGCAGCTACATTTGTTTTATTTAAATCATCTTTTCTAGTCACTGAAGGTGTTGGATTTGAATATTCTGCAGTATTAACTTCATGTTTTTTGCAATAATTTGGATTAGATTCTTTTAAAATATTATAATCCTCATAATCTAATGATTCTAAGGCTTGTCTTTTTAAGGATGGTTCTCCTGAATTAATTTTTTCTTTTCCTTTAAAAGTTTCATATTTTGTTTCTTCTTTTTCAAAATCATCAACATCTAACTCATTATTTTCATTGTCAAATGATTTGTTGTCAGATGCAGAACTCACCATGTTGGTTGTGTAAAATTGAGTTGGCAATTCCGCTACATCATCATAGTTATAATGAAAATGTTACAATAATTCATCATATTGAAGGGTAGTTTCCCTGATTTGTGTGAGGAGCTTATTTATTTCTTCAAGTGACAGTATAGGATCTTTATACAACTGTCTCCAATAATCTAATATTTCACAGATGTTAATATATTTGTATAGTTATAACTTTTGGTTTGTTGCACCATATTAATACTTTCAGAATTCATAGAAAATGTGCGTTCTAGGATGATAGGCAAAAGATTGAGGTTCTTCCTCGAGATGTCGTTCTTTTTTTTCACTTTGATTGATTTTTGTCAATACATGCAAAAGTAATTTCCTGGTCACTCTGTTAGAAACTTCTACTTTTTTAAAGTTTTGTTCTAGATTATATTGATTATGACTAATATGAAATAACATATCAATTAAACTATTTAATATTGGAATAATATTTACATCTTTTTCATTTTTTGAAATATGTAATACGTGTTTATAACTAGCTACATGTTGATCTATTATTTGACTAATACATTGATAAAATTCTCCATTTTTAACTATGGTGCTAACTTGGTACCTAAGACCGTCTATTAATTCATTGGTGCCTAAAATGTCTCCTAAAATGCCTAAAAGCTTACCAGTCTATAACCGCAACACAAGAATTTGGGCTTTGAGAATAAATAGATATATATGTTTTAATTAAGACTCAACTGATAATATTGAATTTATTTGAACAGTTGATATATATATATATATATCTCGAAAAACTAGGCACACAATAAGTTTTCTAATGAAGTCTGTAGACTAAGTAATGATTGCTTTTTAAATTTTACTTGATTAATACAAGGTACTAATCTTGAAGAGTAATATCAGTAGGAGTTTCCGTTGGTGAGACAACAATTCAATTTCATTTTTAGTAACAATCAGTCTTTCTAGTTCTTCTTGAACACTATTAATTTTTATTAGTAAATTTTCTACCACATACATAGACTAAATTAAATACAGATTAAACTTTGAAGTTCCTTTTGTCTTGTTTTAAGTTTTACTTGTAATCTAACTAATTCTTTGAACTCCAACTTGGTTAATTAAATACCTTGGATTAAGTCAAATTCCAGCACTTTTATGTACTTTTTTAATTCAGAAAGAGCATGCCAAATATTAGTAATTTATACTGTAAATAAATAAATAGCAAGCATAAATATTTACATTGAGTTAAGACAGAATATACTTATACAGGGACTTCGATGACTGTGGAAACCAACTAAATACATAAATCATTTTATAGGAAACTCTACAAGATTTTTTTTATACGGAATTACTATATTTTAAGGACAAATTACTATAAATTAAAAAAAATTTACTATTAACTATTTTTACGTAAAAAAAACCCTATCTCAATTTATAATAATTTGTCATGAAATCACAGTAATTCCTATATATTGCAATAAAAAAATTCTTTTATTGAGAGGCATTCCTGCTGCAACACCCACAAGCTACCAGTCAATTCCATGGCAACCCAATTTTAAGGTGCTATAACAAAAAATAATATCCTTACACATTAACTCATCACCCATATAAATATCCATAATATCAAAATTCCATGCAAGGATAAAAATGGGAAACCAATCTGATGGGGCATATTCTTTTGTCAAAATCTAAGATATTCATATCCCTTACAACATTGACACCACAATATGCATACGAGTTAACTTGTTAAAATGTGAACACTCGAAACTATAGGATTACTACGAAAGAGGATGATAAATTTAAGTGCACTTGAAGCAATATATATATATATATGATGAGAAAAGTTTCATATGAAAACATAAACAGCTTGCTGTGAACACAGCCAATGAGATATCCTTCAAAGTAAAAAAAGCTCACAAAATAATGCTGGTCATTTCAGCTTCGCAAACAGCCTGGCTGCAACCTGTGATAAGAAGTCAATTTAGTATCCATTAAAGAGGCCGGAAATTTTACATAAGCGCACTGATACACGAGTTCACATACAAATTCAGTTTGCAAGTCGTTTTCCGTAAAACAACTTGTAAGTATTGATGTATCATCATTATAATATAATAAGAGGACAAAAAGGCACTTACACATTTGTCAACACAAGACCAGTAATCAAAATATTGTCCAGTGCAATGCTTGTGTCCGGTTTCATCATCTTGGATCCTTTTCACACAAGCCTGCAGTGTAGGGTTTTAATTTAAGATACATAATAGCCTTTCCATTGACATCAAAACTACACCATCTGACATCTCTTTCTGTAACTTGCATACCATAAAGTTTTGCAATATCATTCATGCATAAGGATATTGCAAATATGTTGGACCAGTGACCAACATAATAACGATTTTGCAGCAATCCTAAATGTGCGCAATGATAAATCAAATGTGAAAAGAGATCCATATGCCATTTGTGACAAGCACCTGATATGCAAGTAAAGGTTTCACACACTTCGGCTTGCAAGCCTCTTCAAGATACTTCTTCTGGTCCACAGGATCCTCATCTGCCCTAACATAAGAAATAAGAGTAATAAAATCAGAAAGTTAAAGATTAAACAAGTCGATGCCAACTACCACGAGAAAAAGAAAAAAAATAAAATAAGAGACAACAAAGGCTGCATATAATAAACGAGCAGTTGGGTAACTACTTCCTAAATATTCATTATTGTCAAGAAATTGAGTGAATAAAAACTCGTAACATACAAATATCTGCATTATGACTTTGCAAGAAGCTAGTATATATGCAGAACCAGCCATTCCTCTAAAAGTAGTAAAAAAAATCCACCTGGACTAGTCTTTGTAGAGTCTGGATATATGAGCTGAACAAAAAAGCTACTAAACAATTGTACAACTTTCAGAGTGGTAGGAGTAGTTCTGGAAGTCAAGGCTGTTGATAAGTCTTAGTTGTCCCGGACTCTCAGGCAAGAATGGGTAACATGGAGAAAGGAGAGGCCAACTCCGGAAGGAGAGAGAGAGGCAGATAGAGAGATGCAATGAAGAATGACTTCCTTTAACGTGGTACCTATGGTAATTAAATTTCATCATCAATGCTCATGAGACTCTTCCATTTCTTAGCAGCTTATAAGTGGTTTCGTAGCTTATGATGACATTCAAAATGGATAACACAATCCTGCATCTTCTTGTGGGAGAACAATGGGGTCCAAGAGGCTGATTTGATCTCTTCATGACCCACAGAAAAAACCAAATGATCCTACTAGCTGCTTAGTTTCCCAACTGGAAAAGGAGCTGCACAAGAGTGGTCCCTTCTCTTTCTTAACAAGAAAGACGAAGCTTATACCTTTGGTGACGAACCTTCCTCCATCTCCAAGCCAAGGGTCCATTTGGCTTGTTCCAATGGATTGAGAGCAATCTTATCTTCTGATTTGCTCATTGTAGCCATTGTTGCTTCCCCTAGTGGGGTGATGCGATGTTGTGCATGAAGACTACATAGCATATTCAAAATCTTGCAATTGTTGGCTTTCTCAATAGAACTGCTCAAGGAAGGTTAACATTGAGATGACATAAACTGGATTCTCTCTCCTCAAATGCAGAATCACTTCTTGGTAAATCTAAAGCTTGACTGAAAACTCTTTCAGCTCGCTAGATCTCAAGCACGAGATGGAAAAAAATTACCCCACCGCACATAACGAATGAAGAAATTACAAAGCAGGGATCATGCTCTGGAAGAATTAGATATTTTGGATGCATATAATGTAAGGTTGTATTTGACAGCTTCCATAAAATGAAATAATGCCAACTGAAGAACCAGCTTGTGCTACTCGAGGACCTACTCCTGTGAATAATGCCTTCATTCGTCCATCCCTCCCTGACTCACAGTTACACGTCAACAACACAACAAAAGTGCATGATTTAAGAAAGGAGAAAAAAAATGAGGCAATGGAAATGGCTAAAGTTTAACATCTTATCAGTACTAAGGCTATTGTACGCAATGGAAACCAATAATCAGTTGTTAAAATGGCTAATTATTGGTAAGTCTTAACTTCTACCATGTGAAATGATAACATGCATATAGAAATAGTTGTCAGAAATATTTGTCCTTTTTTCTGAAAAAAAAAACTAAACTAATTGAGTTCAATCGAACAATTGAAGAAAGTGGCATTAGCAGGAAAGAAAGTATATAATTACTTGTACAAGTAGCCTCTCTTCATGGCTATATCTTTCCCCACCTCTGACTATATATGTCAGGAGGGAAGTTCATGAAAGCTAGAGTTTACTTTAGCAGGAATATACAAGTATATCAATCTATCCCATACCAATATACAATTGCTGTGTAAATGCATTTTATGCAAAACATGGTTACTCAGATGTTGCAGCTACGTTTGCGTTTGGAGAACTAACTGATGCAGAATAGATTAGCTTATTTATTTACTAAATAACATAAAATCCTAAACTGGGGGCAAGTGGCAGTTCTGCAACAAAAATTAAATTAAAACATCCCAAGGTTCAGTTAATACTTCGTCAGATCCCAAGGTTTCTTTGTTTGTTTTTGGTTTAAAAAGTCTACCCTTCTGTTTGTTTTTGTTAGAATGCCCATCTATTTTTATTTTGATTGGTATTCTTGTTACCATCCTGCATTGATGTTTTAGAACATGAAATGCGAAGAAACATGAACCAAAAATAGTGTACTTCTCTTTTAATTCCCTTTGAATAATCTTCACTACAAACAAGGCAACAAAGTCACTGAGAAAGCATGGTTCAGAAAAAGCACCTATATTTGCCTCCGAGTTTTGGCAACATCTAAGGGACAAGTAGCAGCTGCTGCAAGACTTCCACCAATGAAACCAGCAAAGAAATTTGCCCCTAGTAAATTGATTGCACTGATCTGTTCACCCACAACACCCACGATCATTCTCTTGATCTTTTCAGAAGCAAAAGAAATTGCGTAAAGTTCTAGACTTTCGCTCAGTAAAAGGGTAAACGAAAACACAATGGTTCTATTATTTCTTATACAACTCAAATAAAACTCAATCTCACAGGCGCAAGAGTTGACCAGCAGATGGTGGAAAAAGGAACATGGCATGTAATATGTGCTCCAAAGTCTATCTGTGGACAAGCAATAGCTATCCACTGCATGAATAAAGTATGACATTAGAACTACAAAATAAGCAATGGCATGTAAAGAGAGATTCGCAAAGGCAAGAACCCTCGATACATTTATTTTGTTATTATTGTTTAATGATGTCCTTCTTTATATTCAGGACAAATATATGGACTCAATGGGGGATACAACAAGCTTGAAATCCTGACGCCTCTTTATGATTCTTCAGTAGGATAGTAAAGAAAATAATGAATATCTGTCTTATACTTCCCCAACACCTAAACTTATAAAATATATGAAAACATTTTACGATTGCGTATGTCCTCTTCCGCTTTCAAAGTTATAGTTGTTCAAACTTTGTGAACTTCAAACACTTAGTATAAGCTTGCTGCTTTTAGGTAATCGAGACCAAATCCAGCAAGAGACATTTTGTAGCAGCCTTTGTGGTAAAAGCAACTTGAAAAGGCTCCAGCAAACTGGTTCTTTATTGCTATATAAAAGCTTATCCAATTTCAGATATCAGCCATAACAGTTTCAATGCATTGTTAGAGCCCCTTATAAGCAGCACTCTCTGTGCAGGACATAGCTGTAGCCATCTGCTCACATGAAGCGGCATGTGAACCATCAACCATCTAGAGGTAGCCGTAACTTAGTTATTGAGTTTGAAAAATACTGCAAGAAAAAGATACAACAAACTTCTCAGGGATGGAGGATTGTCAAGCCAAGCTCTCGCATAATTACTAATTAAAACACACACATATACACACATATACATAACAAGAGTACTTGCATCCTCGTACCTGCCTGACAATAGCCACAATACTTGCACAATGTTGGACTGCAACCATGAAAGATCTGAAACTGCTTTCACAGCAGCTGCGGCTGCTTCAGCCTGCATATTATCAATACATCATTCATTAACAAGCCATCACACATAGCAGGCTAAAATTGAAAAGTCTCATCAACTTTAGCAATTGCAGAAAATTACAGCGGAAGCAACTGCACAGCAACCCTTCATCTAACACTTGTTCCCAAAACAAACGTCTCCCTCTGAGACGAAACAAGGCTTCAATTGAACTAAGTACTTGCAGTCACCAATAATCCCCACAAGAACAAATCCCGTCTTTGAAGTGATGGAATCTATTCGAATCCCTAACAATTATCTCCCTCTCTGTAATCTTTGAAATAAACTTCGTCACATTATGGCAATCCCCGCAAACCCTCAAGTTCTTAAAGATCTGAATAGGGCTCTTAGGAGGCGTACTAATGATTCCATATGCTATAGCTAATCTCTCGCTATGACTCATGAGGATAGACTCCTTTTCATCCTCCTCAACATCTTGCAAAACGAAGCTATAATCGGGAACATAACCCATGCTCTTCATTTTGACAGTCAGAAACTCTAACTTTTCGAGTATCTCCTCAGAATACGGGTGGGATTGGTTCGCTGTATAAAATATCTCAATCTTATTATGCAATTCCATTGAGCTCCACCCTGGGGTTTTCTTCAATCCCCTATCTCTAGCCAATGATCTCACTTCATTTACCCCCTCCCATTTCCCAGCATAAGCATATATATTCGACAGTAAAACATAATACCCAACATTTTCAGAATCAACTTCGAACAAGCGATCTGCAGCAAATTTACTCATCTCTACATTTCCATGGATTCTACAAGCTCCGAGAAGAGCGCCCCAGATGGATGTATCGGGTTTTATTGGCATGCTTTTGATAAATTCGTATGCTTTTTCCAGAAGTCCGGCTCTACCAAATAAGTCTACCATGCACCCGTAATGTTTCAAACTAGGTTTAATTCTATACTTCTCTTGCATCAAATGAAAGCACCATTGAGCCTCATCAACTAAACCTGAGTGGCTCAAAGCTGATAAAAGAGATACGAAAGTAACATGATCTGGTTCCACCCCTTCATCCTGCATAGCTCCGAAGAGCTGCATGCATGTTTCGCCATGTCCATGCATCCCATGGCATGATATAGCAGCGTTCCATGAAACTGAACTACTCCTGGGTACTTGATAAAACAAGGCCATTGCATCATTTAGTCTCCCACATTTTCCATACAAGTCCACCAGGCAGGTGCCTACATAAACATCCAAGTGGAGACTAAGTTTTAAGATCCTCGCATGAGTTTTCATCCCTTGTTTTAGGGCACCTATGTGAGAATAAGCTGGTAAAACACTAACCCAAGTCCCTTGGTTTGGCGTTATGTCCTCACACGTTTCCATCATGCTGAAAATTTCAATAGCCTCAGTAGCTAGACCATTTTGACCATAGCCTGTGATCATGGTATTCCATGAGACAACATCTTTCGAATGCATCTCTTCAAAAATTATACGTGCAGAATCAACACCACCCAATTTTGCATACATATCCACTATCGAGTTTGCAATGATAACATCTTCAAAAATCCATAATCTCTTTAGCACATAGCCATGAATAGATCTGCCACATAGAAAATCCTTAGACTGAGCAACACTAGACGCTAAGCTGACAAGTGTCAGCATATCGGGCTGTAGTCCACAGTACTGCATCTCATGGGAGAACTTCAGTGCAGCATCGGGATAACCATTCTGCTCATATGCAGCGATTATCGAGTTCCACGTAACCAAGTCTCTCACTAGCATCACATCAAAGATATTCTCTGCATGCCCTAAGTTTCCAAACTTTGCATACATATTAATCAAGGCGTTGGAAACAAACACATCATATTCCAACCCATTCTTTACAACATATGAATGAATTGACATTCCACGTACAATCTCACCAGTCTGTGCACATGCTGGTAAAACAGCTGATACTGTAGTGGGATCCATCTTCACCCTCTCAAATCTCATCTCGTCAAAAACAACTAATGCCTCTTTCAGCTTCCCATTCTGGCAAAACCCAGAGATCATAGCATTCCACGAACCTATATCTTTAAATGGCATATTATTAAATATCTTACGGGCAACAACAAGAGATTCAAAACGGCTATACATATGAACCAAAGAAGCAGCAACGAAAACATCCCACTGGAAACCGAGTTTGAAGACCCAGCAATGTATCTTCATCCCACAGAATAAATTGCCGCAAGCTTTCAAAATGGGAGGAAATGTAAAGAAATCAGGCCTTACTTCAGTTTTCAACAACAT
This sequence comes from Embelia ribes, assembly GCA_001753735.1. Taxonomy (NCBI): domain Eukaryota; kingdom Viridiplantae; phylum Streptophyta; class Magnoliopsida; order Ericales; family Primulaceae; genus Embelia; species Embelia ribes. Next base: position 14,585 of record MKEJ01033710.1, read on the forward strand.
ATCATATAGACAAGTAACAGCTTCTTGATATTGTCCATTACGAACATAGGTGGATATCATCGAATTCCAGGTATAGGCATCCTTCTTTCGTATCTGATCAAAAGTGAGGCGTGACAAAGTAACACTTCTAAGATTAGCATACAAATTGACAAGTCTAGTACTGATAAAGAAGCTTTGGCACTTCCCTGATACAATAAGAAACGCATGTAGGCGCTTAGCGAAGTGGATTTCTTTACATGATTTGAATAGAAACTCAAAATCAATCTGTCTATTGAATCTGTTTTTGTTCTCAATGCCATTGGATAAATTTGGGGCAATATTTATAGCAGTAGAATATAACTTGTCGCTAATTCCAATCGATGGACGAGGATGCAGAAAATCTCTACTTTTGAAGATTGGCAGCAATCTAGTAACAACATAATGAACGCAATTAGCACAAAATATCACAAGAATTATTTGTAACAATGTGACAAATTATTTCAATCAAAATAGAGCAACGGGCTGACTGCGGAAAAAATAAAAATAAACTTACATCTACTGAGTAAAACCCATTCCAGTTCAAAAACTTGCTACCAATTTTTTGAAAATGATATATGTCAAAAAAACCATACCCCATAAAAAATCACACTCAAACTTAAATAAAATATTAATCACCAATGACATTTGCGACATAAAAGGGAGAAAATACTTTGCTAATATTCTATCAATTGGGAAAAGATAAACATTTGGGCATTTTCACAAACAGTTGGCATACTTTCAGCAAAAGACCATA
>MKEJ01033714.1:0-11835 GCA_001753735.1 Embelia ribes
TTTCCGTCATAATGACCCAAAGTTTTCTAGGCGTGTTAACATAATTGAGACTAGGTCATAGTGGTTGAACAATAGAATTGAGAAGCCACAATAACACCATGGCGGTGCATCAATCCTATAGTTGTTCTATATCATCATCGCCAACGGGACATTTGATAGCATTTGAAACAAATCTATATTTATTTTTTGCCGTCAAAGCACGTCGCATGCTCTGGCGCCAGGTCTAAAAATTTTCACCAGAAAATTGTATCAATAAGAATCAAGTTGGGAATAGGAATTTGTAGAAACTTTACTAAAAGGGGAATTATTGGGTTTAGTGGTATGGGCTTTTGGGTTTTCATCCTAGCCATGTTGGGTGACGAGAATTGAAGGGACATGGAGGGGCCCATGGCTAAGGGTATTGTGAGGCTAGGATTTATTTTGTTTACTGTTCTAATACATTGTTAAATCAAAGAGAGATAGAAATGAAAAGTTTCTATTATTCTTCTGTACAATCTTAATTTACAGATGTAACGTATATAAGCAATATGAGGCAACGAGACCCGTATAGGAAATAATACAAATAAATAAAGATAACAAATAAAACTTAACAATTTCTGTAACAGTATTTCACATTTTTTGAGTCTTTGGAAATCTATTCCAATAGATTTTTAAAGGGAGAAATCAACTATTCACCATCTTTTTATTAAAATGTTAAAAAAATTTAATCAAAAATATAAAATTCTAGTTAATATTAGAAAAAACGTTTTTTCAATAAAAAGATTCGTGTGACTAATTTTTAAAATCTAAATTTCTAGTAAAGTAAATAACTTTCTAAAAAATAAAATGTAGAAAAGTTAATGTGAATGCTCTTGTGCATAAGAAATGTAATTGGCTGGCTATCCGATGATGTGCTCGTCATCATTACCAGCCATGAAAAGAATTTCTGGAGTTCAAGGAAAGAATTTAAATACGTGAATGGAAAATTAAAAAGAACTTTTTTGAAAATTTTAATTTTAATTAAAGGATCATCGCAAAGCATCAACAGTGTAATTTTATGTCATTGCTTAATTTGGAACCTTATATTCGGATTGATATGGGAACTAATATATAGTTCTTATAATACAAATTTTATTGTTCTCTGGTTCTTAAAAGTTCACTATTTTCTTTATCTTTCTCCAAATTTTCTATTTATCTAACCCTTTCAAAACCCAGTAAAAAATTACATTACAAAATATAAACTTCCAATTGTTTAGTTATTTTGAGACGCATTTTTTCCTCAAAATGTTAATCCAAAATATTTTCTTATGGAAAAACGTATCGAAAGTCATATTAACATATTCATGGTATGTCTAAAAACATTACCAAAAGCACAAATATTAAACATGGAAGTACAATATCTAAAACAATTTCAAGAAGGACAAGGTTTTGTCAACTGTCGCTTAAGACTAGGGGTGAGCATCGATTCAGTTTGGTGAATTTTTCGAACCGAAATCAAAATTTCAAATTTTCCGTACTCAAAAAAATAGAAATTGATCCGAAACTGAATTAAATACGGAACCAACCCCTGACTCTAAAATTTTGAATAAATAAGAGTAAATAAATAATATTTCAAAAAATTAGGGATACCATGAGAATTTTATAATCAACTCCTGATACATCCAAAATTATTTTGAAAAATTCGGGATACTTGAAATTTTGGTACATAAGATTAAATTAATAATATATAAAATTTAAAATGATTTAAATTTTTTGAAAAATTCGTGGAATTCGGAAAACCCAAAAATTTTATATTTGATATTCAATTCTGAACCGAAAGTATTCAGGCAACCGAAAATTTATGAATTTAAATTCTGAACCTGAACTAAACTATTTTTCCGAGTAATTTGCTTCAGTTTTTCAGTTCGAATTTCAGAAATTCCAAATATTTACTCACCCTTATTTAGAAATGATTGGATGCTAATAAGTTGCTCAATATTCCCCTCTCGTCCATTTCATCTTTCCTTTCCTTTTTTTCTATTTCTCTTTTACCTGTTTTTATATCTCTTTTTTTTACTGAGCATCTAAATAATTGCTGAGAGACTTTTCTAACAAATAATTCAAAGAGACAAAACGGATTAAATAACAATATCTCTCACTTTCATAACTGAATGAAATTTTTCTAAAATATTTATAATATGTTACATCCTGTTTATATTTGGTCTAGAATAATAACACAAGGTATATATCTTTCAAACAATTTTTCTTATATTGTAGTAAATGAGAAGTTGTAACTTGTTTATATAAAAGAAATTAAGAAGGAGGTTATACCTTATTAGAAATTGACTATGAAAGATTTATTCAATGGCGTCATTTTTTTTCATTCTTACTTCTTTAAATTGAGAAGATGAAAAGGAAAATTTTAATAAATTGAGCTAAATTTTGTCTTGATTTACATAAATGAGATGTTCACTAAGGAAAAAGATATCATATACAATTAATTAAAATTAGAGTCTCTAAGTATTGCATCAAATAGAACTCTACATTAATGATACATGTAATTTTATCAATTATAATAATTAAAAATTAATTTAATGAAAATTTGGGGGTTAGATGTCCATATGGAATGGAAATTATACATGATTAACATAATGAAATCAAAATGTGTGTATGTGGAGGCTTATTTAATTCAATTAAACGCTTCTTATTATATATTGTATCCATGTTGGAATAAAAGTTATAAAACTCTTAATCTTTATTTGCTAAGAAATATATATATTTCAAATGTAGTAGAAAGAAAGAGCAAAATAAATAGAGAGTTGTGTGGAATAATGAGAAATGAAGGACTGCAACAATACCACGCATTTGAGCATTCATAGCGGGTGACATAAATCCTTCATTTTTTTAATGTATATGCTACACATTAGATTTAGAAAATTGGAATTTTCACCAAATATATCATTTTCTAAAAGTTTTTCCAAACTTTCAATTCTTTACTGAAACTGACTAACTTTAACCAACGTGGATAAAATATTTTAAATTTACAAATAACTATTTAACTTTATTAATTAGTAATTTTTGTATACAATATTATTTATTTTCATACTTTATGAATATCATTTCGATTACTTTAAATTGCGATAATCTTGATGAATAATCATGATATAGTTTTTAATACACATATTTCATCCATCTTTTATTTTCTTATAATAAATTTTAAAAATGCATACATCATATCATATGTAATCAACTAAAAGTAGAGACTCCAAGCCATATTTCACCACATGTCACTCCTGTTTGTTTGACATTTGGACGCTCTTAATTAATATTCTAAAAATTACATTAAGTTTAATGAATTTGGAAAATGAAAAGCCTATGTACTTTTAATTAGTTAATTAATAGGGAATTAACACAGAATTAATAGAAATGTGAACCAATTAATTTGTCATTATGGGAATAACAATTACAGCTTGAGAATAGGAAACTCCAATAAAAAAATAATAATTGTTTTCCACTCCTCTCCATATATACACAGAGATATATATGCATAATTGATAAGATGAGTAATTTACGATATGCTAAATATGATTTTGTTTCTTCTTTTTCTTTTTTTGGTTATAATAATTATAGTTTTGATCATCCATATATGATATCTTGAAGATGACATCTATAGAATGTCATTTTAATTGTTAATATGGTTTTACTTTTTTCTCTTATTAGTTTTAATTAATTTATTTGAATATAAATTAACATACAATTACATTTTCATGGGGACTACTCTTTGTTCAATTAATTTTCTTGAATATAAATTAACATAGAGTTACATTTTCATGGGACTGCTATTTGTATATATTAGTAAGATTATCTCCCCCTTTATATCATATTGCCAATTGGATCGTTTATTTGTTTTTGAATTGTTTTTCCATTATTGAATATCTTTCTCTTTCTTTATCATTTGATGATATGTCATTTTAATTTATTTAATAATTGACATATATATATATATATATATATGATCAACTGTAATAAATTTCTTATCTTAGAGATGAAAAAAAATTATATTTTGTCACAATAAATGCTTCATGCTATAAGGATACATATAATATATTTATTAATGAATTGAAAAAAATAATATATATATGTATTTTTATAAAAATATACATTGTATTTAAAAGCTACCCTCACGAAAATTTATTAAGGAAGAGCTCAACAAAACAAAATGGTATAGATCAGAAGAAATAATAGGCTTATTGGAACCAAATAATTATGATATAATCGTAGTATTAAATAAGAAAATATATAAAATAATATGACATCAAAAAAATAAAAGAAAAAGTTTAAAAATAACTCGTGCATCGCACGGTCTATAACCTAGTATATATATATACACATACACACATTAGAAATGCAGTATGGTGTCGGTTTTGCGGTTGTCGCTCCTATTTCAAACTGTATATTGTTAATTAATCAAATGGCTTCGTAATTATGTTAAACGTGTAAAACCTTGATTAATGTACCAAAAAAACTAGTAAAATCTTAATTAATAAATAAAATAAAATAATGGGAAATAAATTTAGAGGATGCATATATTGTATAAATAGATCTAACTTTACTCTAAAAGTACAAACTCCTACAATGTTTCATCATTTTTCACTTCCTAAATTACCCCTACTCAATTTATTACATAGCTCAATCGTAGAAGGTCATATTTGTAAATTTTAAAAAGTCATCTTAATCTATTAATTAATATATCAGAACATTGTTGATAAATCATAATATATTTATCTATTTATTCGTAACCAACATAAATCTCCCAATAACTATTTAATATTATAAGATGCTATTATAATAATTGAAAGTAAATCTTTTTTATTTATTCAATCCTATTATTGTAAAATAAAAATATTAATAGATGTACTTTTATATACTCAAACCCGATATCAATTAGTCAACCGCTCTTTAAAAAACTTGAGATATTCTGTAATTGCTTGAGTCAAGCAATTACACTAAAAAGCATCAAGTATGACCAAAATGAGGCCAGACAAGCGATGTTTAATCCGATTAACAAGTCTATGTAGATTTGCGACTTAATAAAATGCGTAATGAAATGAATGATTGATGTCTGAGTCAACCTGATATCAATGAGTCAATCGTTCTCTAAAAAAATCTAAGCTATTATGTAATTGAGTCTAAGTAATTGCACTAAGAAGCATCAAGTAGGACCAAAATGATGCCAAATAAGCCACGTTCAACCTGATTAACAAGTCTATGTATATTTGTGACTTGGTAAAATGCATAATGAAATGAATAATTGATATTTGATTTTGTAAGTTTATAATCTAAATTCTATATATAAAATTTGAATGAAGTTTTATGCTCTGTTTTATATTTTGATTTATTGATGTACATATTTGGTTACATAATAGTTAAATTTTACAAAGAAAATTTAAAATAATTGTCAAGCATAGGATCATAAAGTGTGTATCATGTAACAAACTTTGCTAAATTATATTTCGGAAAGGGTACAAACTTACACATGTAGATGTTAGAGCAAAATGCTCAATGAAGTAATATAATTTTTTTCATCCCACAATATTATTAATTTTATTTTGTCTATCGTACAAAATATGAATTATAAAATAAAATGCTTTTACCATAATAATTCTATTTTCAAGTGTTTTATTGAGTATATAATACTGTAAAAAAATTATAATTATTATATTATAATCTTCATACAATGAATTCCTCTCAAAGTATAGAAAATATTATAATGTTTTAACACGTATGCATGAGCATTAAATCATGTCAAAAACCGTGTCAAATAATAATTTAAGGGGAAAAAAAATAAAGCAAAACCGGTCGGTAAGTTTAAGAACCCCAAAGTCTTTAATTAATTTAAACTTAATTTCTTTTCTCTTTCCTCTGGTTGCCTGCTGATTTGGGAGAGAGAGAGAGAGAGAGATTTTGGAGAAGATCGGATTACCGGAGAGGCCATCTCTCCGGGGAAATAATTGGGTGGTCGACGCCTCACACTGCCAAGGATGCTCCTCCCCCTTCACCTTCATCGATCGCAAGGTCTCCCATGTTTCATTCTCTCTCTCTCTCTCTCTCTATATATATATATATATTTGTATATATCTATGGAACTTCTGATCTTTAATTGATGGCCTTGAATCGGCTAATTGTTATATTGATTCAATACTTTGGAATTAAATACTTAGGTTTGTTTGGTTAAAGCTTATAAGTTCCTGCTTTTCTGCTTTTTCTTAATAGCTTGACCACAAATAAGCTGATTGCTTGTGAGCTCTGTGATGATTATTTATATAGACGGCTCAGTGCACAAAACTCTCGCATTATTAGTCTAAAAGGATTTGATATGCGCAATATTATCCTTTATCCTATTTTCAGAGCCGTTGTTTTCAACGGCATGGACTCGTGATCTACAAATTGCAATGGAGACGTGAATAGTCTGAACTTATATAAATTCAAGTTAGGGTTTTAAACACTGCTAATATTAATTTCAAGCAAACGCGAACATAAAACAATTATAATAATCAGATGCCATGTATACAACAAGCCATCTTCATCCTTTATGAGGATGGTTACGGATTTTTTTTTTTTTTTGGGATCCAGGAACTTGTCACTACCTTGTGGAATTTTGATCGTAGACTGAACTTTTTGTGCTGCTAATCTTGTTTTGCTTATCTTTAACGTTATATTCAATTCTAGCACTAACTAATTTTTTGTATGCATATAGCGGTGCAAATTTTAAAATAATTTGCATTTAATTTAAAAAAAATACCAAAAGAATTATGTCGAGAATTATGAAAACTAATAATATAAAATAAAATATTTTCAGAAAGCATGGGATTAAATATGAAAAAAGAAAGGTAAAAGAAAACAGGAGGGAGAAAAAGGAAAGAGAAGTCGGTAAAAAGCAAGAAATTGAGCAATTAGTAATTTTTTTTTTCACTCCTACTCCTAGATGTCAAGTGATGATGGGTGGATTGTACATATTTGGTACAGGTTGACTGGACCAAAACCTTTATACATATCTATCTATATATATTAAAAAGGGTTGAATTTTATACATACTTGTACGTAAAAATTTCCTATATATTGCTATATATTTGTTAACAATTTCCTATATATTGATATATATTTGTTAACACACAGAAAATTGAGTGATTTTTTAATATAATTTAGATATTTTTTATGCGTCACTATTTTTTTTTGCTCTATAACAGTAAATATATGAAAATATGTAAATTTTAGTACGTATAAAATCTTACGTTAAAAAGAGGAAGTTTTATGGGAGTCTCAAGGAGTTGCTTCTGACTGAGTTGCCAGCTTCTATAGCCACCTGTCTCCCTGGTAACACCTGGCATCAGATTGCACTTACACCCGTACTTGCACCCGTAACACCTGGAAAGATAGATGAATCTCTATCTATCTATCAAAAAGAAAAGCATACATTCAATGATCTTCTCCTATCAAAACTTCAACAAACCTCAAACAAAAGAGCCCCGTTGATGCATTCTCCTATTTCTTTCTTCTCATGCCTCAAAGGTGCATGATCTCTTCCACTCTGCTCAAATTCCAAGGGTCATTGTGCTTAATGACCATTCAATCTTTCATAGTTACTCGCAAAAACGGTTTTGTGATTTAACTTGGATGTAAAGATTATGGATCTTTATAGGTGTAGTACTGAGTCCTAACTAGCAGACTTAACTGAAATACTTCAGAGTGATCTTTTTCTTTTCAAAGAAACTGCAACAAAGCTCATGTTCTGACTTTGTGTGTTTGTTCTTCAATTTGGTCACAGATTTGAGCTAGCTAAGAAACAAATGAATGCATTAAAACCAATTTCAGTTGCTCAGAAGGGTAACTATTTTTCTTTATAGTTTATGTATTATTATTATTATCTTAATTTTGGGAAATTGTTAGAAGTTCAAGATTCTTTTTCTCTTCTTGATTATTATTTCCTAGGAAGCACGGACACTCCAAATCGGGTGCCACACCCGTATTGGATTCTCCACGGATTTAGATTCTCCTTGGACACTCCAAGATGCGTGTTGGACACTCCATTTGGTGTGTCCAAAATGCCAATTAATCATTTTAATTTTGGACACTTTAGGAATTTTCCTTAATCACACTTTAACCCGCAAACGACGTGCCAAGTACACAACCACGATCAATTTGCTAATTTTCTTAACTCTGGGGTCAATTCTAAAATGTAGAGGTATTACAAGGTTATATTCTACTTAACTAGAAAGTAAATGCAATAATGTTAAAAACCCCTAACCATCTTAGTCTATCATCGATCATGTGATTGTTGTCAACTTGTGTATAGAAGCATGTACGTCAATCAAATAATTCCATATCACTTACTTTTCATCTTCGATTGATTGATAGTGATGAATCTCTGAACAAATTTATTTATTCGTGCACTATATAAAGTTTTTCTATTTCTTTTTATTTGTTATCCTATACTTATTTTGTTAAATATTTTTACATTAAATCTTCTGCTATTAACCAAAATCCTACTTATTTTATCTTGTATCTGTTTGTTAAATATGGTTTTTTTAGTTTTTTTTTTCAAAGCTATTTTATTTTAGTGGTTATAAAATAAAAAAGGTCGAATCACTGCCGCATTTGCATCTCATATTTTTCAAAAGTTTGACGAATCGGTATCTGTTTCCATGTCCGAATTTGTGTTTTGAATCCGTGCTTCTTAGATTATTATTTCCCATCCCATAGCAACTCTGGTAATGTAAGCCTTCTTTGTTAAGATTTACATCAGAGCCTGTGAGCTTTGTGTAATGTGTTTCTCTTTATGCTCTATGTTTGTGTTTACTAATTCTCTTTTCAAGGGACACGAGAGTAAGTTATCTTTCCACTTAGATTTCTATTGAATATTTTGGTAAATGAAAACCATAATCTGTTCCTGATAAAAGTGATATCTCAGATCTTTGTTATTACTATTTTTTGATATTCCATATTAATAGGATGTTTAACTAAATTGATGTGTCGTGCAGGTGCTCGATCAGGTGACAATCTTGTATGATGAGATGAGAGGTTGTTACAGTAGATGCAATGGTTTCGGTTTATGGTATATCGAATGACTTCTTTTAATCGTGCTATGTTGTATACTTAGTATTTTGATGTGTTTATTTTTTTCGTTATTTCTCGTATTTTTCTCGACTGTCTTCATTCTCTTCGCATGTGTGGCTTCTCAGTTAGCTTATGATTGCTTGAATGCAGTAACTGAAGACGTCCTGGCTTTGGAGGTGAAGGAGAGGACTCAATGCGAGCATTCACAAACATGCATTTACTTTAAGAAGTTTAAATTCTAAGGGACAATGCTACTGATTGGGATTGAGGTAACATCCTATTCTAAACTCTCTCTCTATCAATATATATATCCAAATTGATTAGGTGATTTTTTTATTTATTTTTTTTAAATGATTAGGTGATTAAACTGTGGGAATTTCATTATTGAGGTCTCATTTTGCAATGGCAGATACGGCAACCACTCGAAAAGTTTTAAAGAGCAGCGCAGAATGTGTAGAGATTTGAAGGTTCGAATCATGTTTCACTACGATTCTCTGAAGTGCTTCTCATCAATAACTCAGGGTTTGTGATCTGTTGGTTAGAGTATATTCCACCATTCTTAAAAACAATTGAGTCGAAGATAATTGGTATATCTTGGATGTGAATAAGTTTTGCGACATTATTGTGGAAACTCTGTCTGAATGGAGAGCTTTTTTTTAATTTGTCCAGGAGAAGATCTTAGCATATTGATTGAACATGTTAAAAGTTAGAAAACAAACCTAGTCTTTAAATAAAAGAATTTTACCTCGTGTAAAATTGGTTACAGTATCATATAAAACATTACTTACTCTTCTATATCTTTTAGGCATTGTTTTTATATCTAAATCAAATGGTACTTTAATTGAATTTATATTATACCAAGAGACATGTGCATCTCACACTGTAAATACCCTCCTTTATACGACTATCCCTCTATAAATATACTCCCCACTTATCAACATTATCATTCCCTCTCTCACAAATGCTCAAACACACATACGCACAATGTGTAGAGAGTAAAGAGTAAAGATCCACAAAATCGTAGTGCCTTGGATTCTTACATCCAAATATACGATCCATTAAATTTTTCATATTTACATCATTAACACCTTATTTCATATTTACATAATACGTGTAGAGAGTAAAGATCCACTAAACCATCATGCAGCCGCCGCCACCACCAACATTGCTATGCCACTGCCTTCGGCACTGCTTCCACCTTATCCCATTTGTGCCGGTGTTCTCTTTAGGTGGGATTGATCCGGCTGCGGGAAGTTTCCCGCCCCTCATGCTTCCATCCAACATAAACAATGGGCTGCCTGCAGATTCTAACCATGGTGGTGGAGGACATAATTCGTTGTGGACAACCATAGTTGCCGTGGTGTTAATAGCCTATGTTGTGGTATTAATAGCCTATGCTGTGAGGTTGTTTCTCGGTTTCTGTCGTCGCTCTGGAAACAGTGGCAGTGGTGGCGGGATGCCAGAGATGCTAGAGATGGCAGTGGTAATTATCAACTTTTGGTGGTTTGAATTTTCTTTCCTTTAAGATTTAGAGGGCAGACTGATTTTGTTCTGGGTTTCCCATTTTTTTTTTTATGCTTCACTGTTTACGGTACCTAAGTTTCAAAACTATAATAATAAAAATTATTAAAGTTATATATATATATATATATATATATATTTTGTCTTGAATATGGATATAGATAAAGATTTACGAATTTTTTCTCTATTTGAACTAAACAATTGATCTGGGAGTATTAATTGAGGTTTAGCAGTGCTCCTAATTTGAGTGATTAATGTTTGTTTGGGGCTTCTGGGTTAATGACAACAGGATTGACAGTGGTCCTGCTACTGGAAGTGGTGTTGGAACTAGAGGTGGTGGAAGTGTTCACAACGAATTTTGCCCTCCGCCACCAAGGTTAGAATCCGCTGGCAGACCGTTGTTTATATTGGATGAAAGCATTAGGGGCGGTAAACTTCCCGGAGCTTGATCAAGCCCGTCCAAAGGGAACACCGACACAAATGGGGTAAGGTGGAAGCGGCGCTGGAGACAACGGCATAGCAATGTTGGTGGTGGCAGAGACTGCACTATGGTTTAGTGGATTTTTACTCTTTATATGTATTATGTAAATATAAAATTAGGTATTAATGATGTAAATGTGAAAAGTTTAGTGGATCATATATTTGGATGTAAGAATATAAGACACTACGATATTCTTAGTAATGTCTGACATTGGTTTAGCGGATCTTTACTTTCTATACGGAGCATGTAATATGAAAGGTGTTAATGTGAATATGAAAAGTTTAGTGGGTCATATATTTGGACGTTTCTTTGTAATGTCCTACATATAATATGAACATATTTTTGATTTTTTTTTTAAAACATTGCTTTTACACTCGTAGCATTTTTTTTTCCAGGTAAAACCTTCTATTGCTCTAATAACTGTCGCTAAGCATTTTTGACTGTGGGTAGATTAGCATATTTTTTCAATAATCACAGATCATATCTGGCTCAGAACCTACAATGCATACTAAATTATTTGTACGCACGCGCACACAAACATATACGTACTAAAAAAAAAGTTATAACTGCAAAAAGAATTTGCATGTCTTGTACGAGAGTAAGAATTTAGGTATATGATATATTCATTTAGCATCATTTTTTGTTCAAGTTAGATATGTGCTATAAGGCCCCTAATTTTCGATAATAATATAGCAGTACTGTAACAATGTAAATTAAGCATATGTTTACTGTAACGTTCATATTCAATAAAGAGAATGTGT
>MKEJ01033715.1:0-10399 GCA_001753735.1 Embelia ribes
ACTTTGTTGTATATGAGGATCGTTGGAATATATATGGCAATTGTCTCTATTTTCATATTCTTATCGTTGTTTATTGCTTTTGAGATTATTTATTCTTTTGTCACTATTCAATTTCACGTCCCCCGGGTTTTTTATGGGGAAATTCGGGGTGCGACAAACAATTTAAAAAGAAAAGAAAATCCAATTTCTCTTTCTCTCTCTCCCCCACGATCTTTCTCTCATATGCCATGCCTCTCCTTTGCCTCCCTAACCCTCAATTGTTGCTTTTTCCCTCTTATCCTATCTTATCTCCCTATCACCGCCCTACACAATTGTCTCTTTTCTACCACCTACTGCCACTTTCTTTTTGTTCTCATCGTTTCCATCCACAACTGCTCTTAACCCCTATTTCCATCGTGGTTGCTTCTTCGTCGGATTAGGTTGGGAGGGCCGGTGGTGGAGTTGGTTGTGGATATTGTCATGGGTTTAGTTTTCCCAAGCTATCTGTGTGACACTTAACTTGCTTCACCTTCCTTTAAAATGTTAAGCCAACTTTTGACCTATTCAACTTATAAACTCGAAAAAGAAGGCTAAATACACACCAGTAAATGCTAGAGATATCGAGAGATATAGGAGAACATGTCACTTATATTCACTATAAGTGTTGGTTGTTACAAATGAACAAGATTCCCCTTTTAATAGCCAAGTAAGGTTATAAATCATTTTTGTCTACAACCTACTTAGAATATATAAGACCCTTCTAGAACATTTTATACAATCCTAGAAGACATATAATTATACACTATATAAGAATCTATACAGAAACATTTAGGTCTCTCCTGCTCTACGACATTCCAGGACGTCCTAGAATAGCCTAAATTTAGTCATTCGTCTCGAATGATCTAAAGCATCTATCTATGACAAATTGAATGGTTGTTATGGTGATTGGCAGATTTGGTATGAGAAAGAGATCGCAGGGAGATAGAGAAAATCTTATTTTTCTTTTCTATTTTAATGATTAGTTAGGGGCTAATTAAATAGAGAATACTCATCATGATACTGTGAGATGTTGGTACATGAGACCTATGCACCATCAATATATTTAAATTGAACCTTTGAATTAAGAGTTTAAATTATATTAATTATAGGTGTAACGATTCCACACACTATTGGCTGTGGATGAAGTGCACGAGGCAACTTGCTCAAATATGGAGATGTTAGTAAAAGAAATTGTATAATAATATTAATTTACCCCTAAATAAAATAGAAATGGGTCCCTTTGGCATATTATCATTTAGGATAAATCATGTTTATAATAGTTGCCTTTTTCATTTATCTTGTCGGGTCCTATTAGGGATAGTGCTCCCGAGGATGATGTTAGTCAGTGTTGTTTCCTATTGAGGATTGTTTCCGTCATAGATGTGATTTGTGTGTATCTCTTTGAGATTATTTTCTATTGTATTGTACATGAATATTATATATGCACAGGCTGGCAGCCCAATTGGTATGTACCAAATTTATCAAATAATCTCTTCTTATATAGTATCAGAACATTATGGCTAACATCATGATTGGTCCAAACTCTAGTACTGTTGCAAGACTTACTGCTATTGGCTTGACCGCTGCTAGCCTTACAGCCGTATGAATGATCAACCAACTAGCCTTTGTTCAGCTTATCATAGTCATGCCTGCTTCATCTACTAGTAGCTCGGTGATGGCTAGGCCTAGCCTCTTAGCCATACCAAGTGGCCCCATCCTAGCCGGAATCACATCGGCAACCTTTAACCCCACCGCAACCTTACTATAGATACCACCACAGTTCAATACTAGTTTTCCCTCCTGCACACTAGCCAACCACTAACAATGGCCTAACTTAACCCCAACTTTATGCCCTACCACTACATCAAATTCAACACCACCCCCTTACCACTATTAAAGATCTTCAACACTTTTTAACCATAAAATTAAACAAAGACAATTACCTATTATGGCAATCTCATACCCGCTACACCTCAAACCCTAGTTGGTCATATCTTCTAGGACAATACCTTTTCAGTTATATTGATAGTTTTATACCCCAACCCGTACCCGCTACACCTCAAACCCTGGTTGGTCATCCTCTATGGCTTGGCTTTCAAAACCATATCAAACCAATATCATAGTTTGCCCATGATTCCGCCATTGACCAATGAGATTGCCAAGATAATATCATCTTGGCATCTCTTTCTCTTCTCTTACTAAAGAGATTTTAGCTTTTGTGATCAAATAGCTTACTTCTCAAGCCTTATGGCTCTATTTTGAGTAGCTCTTTGTTGCCTGTAGTCGGTCCCGGGAGGTACAAAAGTGTCGTAAACTTGCCACCACTCGCAAGGGTGACAAGTTTATTACTGACTATATTTGTGAGGTTGATTCTCTTGGGGACCTCCTTGCTGCCGCAAGTTAGTCCATCTCGAAGACAAAACTTATCTTTTATATTCTCACATATTTGGGCCATGATTGTAATACTATTGTGTCCAAAATTATTACTCATGATCCACCTATGCCTATTGTGATAGTTTTTGTCTACTTGTTAGATTTCAAATAGCTTATCACTTATTAGAATTAGCCTGCACTCGACTTTGGAAACCCTAGTTCTAATACTGCAACCCGCACAGGGTTTTTGGAAGTCCGATCGTTAGTCGACTAGCAATAACCCCGGTCGGGACCACCCTCGATTACCCACAACCAATTAGGCCAGACCAACTCCAACTGGTCCAGGGGTTGTGGGGATATGGGTTGTGGCGGTAATAGCCACGGGACCTCAGGCTATGGGTCTCCCTAGTTTTCTACGATTGTTTGCCAGTTGTGCAATATATTGGATTACTCGGCACATACATACCACCGCTATCGTATTCAAAGTGTTTCTCATTCGTCGGCCCCCACCTCTTCATGGGTTCCCAGGGTTTAATGGTTTTGTAATTGGCTCCTCAGTTACTAATTCGTCTTGGTATCCTAACACAGGTTCTACTTATCATCTTACACCGGATTTTTCCAACTTAACATTGTAGATATGAGATTATTTTGGGAATGATTTGATTCGAGTTGGTAATGGATAGGGGCTCCCAATTCCTTATATCAGGATCGCTAAGCTTTCTAACTTTACTTTAAATAACTTATTACATGCCCTCTCATTCAAAAGAATTTAATTCCTATCAATAAATTCACCCATGATAATAATATTTCTATTGAATTCTTATTTGATTGTTTTTGTGTCAAGAATTTCAAAACAAGAAATATTTTACTCTGAGGGCAAAGTAGGGGTGGACTCTACCCATGGCCACAAACTAAACCTAAAGAAGCACTAGCCACCAGTTTAGACACATGAGCCACTCTTCAATAATGGCATCATTGTTTAGGGCATTTGACTTTTCATCTTGTTAAGAAAATTATTTCTTAATTTCATTTACCTATGATTGTTCTAGTTACTCCAGTTGTCATTCTTGTCAACAGATAAAGAGTTATTATTTACATTTTGTGACTTCTAATTATAAAGTACATTTTCCCTGATACTTTATTTTTACTGATGTTTAGGGTCCCTCCCCTACTACTTCTCATAATAGCAATAATTATTATGTGTCTTTCATTGATTCCTTTAGTAGATTTACTTAACTTTATGTGATTAAATGTAAATATGATGTCACTAATATTTTTTACCAATTTCAAAAATTGGTTGAGCAATTCTTACAACTTAAAATTATTTCAGTTTAAAGCAATTCTTAATAAAGTTTTAGTCTCACAAGGAATTAATCATCACTTAACGTGCCCTTACACTCATCATAAAAATAGTGTAGCAGAAAATAAATATCGCCACATTGCGGAAATAGGCCTTGCCCTTCTTAGTGCTAGTTCCGTTCCTTTACGCTATTAGGATGATGCATTTTAACAGTGTGCCATATCATTAATTGTATGCATACATCAGTGCTTAATAATATTTTTCCTTGTAAAATAAGGTTTGCATGCAAACTGGATTATACGTTATTTCGCTTATTCGGCTGTGTGTATTGGCCTTTTTTACACCCTTATCATAAAACCAAACTTGTACAAAGTTCCACTACGTGTGTGCTTCTTGGGTATAGTTAGAACCACTTTGGGTATAAGTGTCTCAACCCTAAAATGGGGCGTGCCTATTTGGCATGTTGTGTTATCTTTGATGAAAAATATTTTTCGTGTAAAAACTTTGAGGCCAAAACATCATTTTCTACCTCTTTTTCTGAGCCCATGTTACTTTATAACCTCATTATTCTATTTGATCCCACGAGCCTACATATTACCATTAATTTGTCAGTCCCCTTGTTATCCCGGGCTTCTATTCATCTTGGCCCAACTCAATTCAACTCTTCCATCCTTCGCACCATGGTCCACTTCCTCTCTAGGTCAATCTACTATTTTTACCACCTTGGGTAGAACTTATCGATTAGGGCCCCCTTCTCGCCCCGGCCCCCTGCCACCATTCTTCCTAACCCCCAGTGCACTTTTTCTTCAACCCTACTATCTGTCCCCACTCTGCTTTCCCCACTATATGGGCTTATAAATGCGCCCAATGGCCTACCCACTACCAAGCCTTGTCCAACCCCCCATCCTTGCCTTACCAAGTTATTGCTTCTCTACCCGATCCGTGCCCTATACCCGCGACCCCAACTTGTCCCAACTAGACCTACTTGATGATAACTAGTTCTTGGAATAACATTAGTATGCCTAAGAAGTTTATAGATGGCACAATCCGGTGGCCACTACTGAGTACTTTTATGGCAGTTCATTAAGTTAATGAGGTCGAACTTATGTGTCTTACTGAGGCGTCTCGCCACCCTCAGTCGAGTGTAGCTATGAACGATGAGTTCACTGTTTTTCTCCAGAATGGTACTTGGGATCTTATGCCTCTGATGCTGCTTTAGAATTTGGTTGGGTCCAAATGGACGTTTAAGCTTAAACGCAAACTGGATGGGTCTATTGAGCGCTATAAAGCTCATTTGGTGGGGAAAGGCTTTCATCCGCAGAAAAGTTTAGACTATGGGGATACGTTTGCCCTTGTCATTATACCTGTTATGACCCGTTTGCTACTTTCTATTGCAGTATCAACTGGCTGGACTATTTCTTAGCTCGATATTAGTAATGCCTTTCTTTATAGGCATCTATAAGAGGACGTACACATGTAGTAGCCTTCCAGGTTTTCCCACTTTGCTTTCCACAACATGTGTGTAAACTCCGACGGTCATTATATGGGCTTAAGCAAGCCCTTCGGGCTTGGTATTTACGCTTGAGTTAACATTTATTTTCACGTGATTTTCATATTAGTTGCTCAGATTCTTCACCGTTTATCTTGCATACTAAATCATATATCCTTTATGTTTTGGTATATGTTGATGACATTATTGTTACAGGTTCTTGTCCTGCCGCTATTACTCGTATTATCTCCGATTTTTAGTAGGTATTTGCACTTAAGGACTTGGAACCTCTTCATCATTTTTCGGGTGTTACATTCATTCCTACTTTTGATGGTCTCATTTTCTCGCAGCAACACTATATTTATTAATTGCTTAAGCGAAACAACATGCTTGGTGCCAAGCATGTTACTATCCCTATGGCTACCTCGGCCAAACTGATGCAGGTTGATGGCTCGCTCTTTGAGGATCCTACATTCTAACACAATATTATTGGTGTTCTCCAGTATCATGCTATTACCCGACCTGATGTTTCCTATGTGGTTAATTGGGTCTGTCAACTTTTTCATCAACCATGTCAGTCTCATTGGGTTGAGGTTAAGCGTATTCTTTTTTAGTCGAAGCATACTATTCATTATGGTCCACTTTTTCATCGTTGTTCATTTCTCCAGCTTTATGCTTATTCTGACGCCAACTAGGCTGATGATCTGAATGATCATTACTTTACGACTGGGTATTGTGCATTTCTTGGCGCTAATCTCATCTTATGGTTCTCTAAGAAGCAAAGTACTATCTCTCACTCTAGTATTGAGGCCATTGCTCATGCTACTGCTGAGCTAATATGGTTGAGTTCGTTGCTTAGTAAGTTAGAAGTTCTTATGTCTAGCCGCCCTTTTGTTTTGCATTGCAACAACATTAGCACTACGTACCTTATTGCCAATCTGGCCTTTCATGTTTGCACTAAGCATATCGAGATTGATTATAATTTTGTTCATAATCAGGTTGCAGCCAATATTTTGGAGGTTCGTTTATTATCCAATTAGGATCAAATTACGGATGCTTCAACCAAGCCTCTCATGGCTACTCGTTTTGCTCACATGGTGTTCAATCCCAACGTGCGTCCTCTCCCGTCTCGCTTGAAGGGGCGCATTAGGGAAGTTGATCCCGGGGATGCTGTTAGTCAGTATCATTTCCTATTGAGGATTGTTTCATTTGTGAATATGATTTATGTGTATCTCTTTAGGATGTCTTGTACATGAATATTATATATACACATGCTGGCAGCCCGAATGGTATGTGCCAAATTTATCAAATTATCTCTTCTTATAGGTCTAATCCAACATGAACCCGATGGGTTGTAAATATGTAGATTGTGGTTTGTGATAATATGCCGAGAGTAGATTGAATTTTGATTGATCCCTAAACTACGCATAGACGAGGGTAAACTCAACCTTAGCGGGTCAAATGCCCAACCTTACGTTATAGAGGCCAAACATGTCTTATATTGAACATTTGGTGACTATTGATGTTTAAATCGAAAATGATGGGAACCAAATTGAACCTTAATAGGAACAACAAGACATTGTATAGTTAACCCTTGCTACTACTTTCAAATTCAAAGATTGAAACGTTTTACATATAATAATAATTTCTGCCCATAACAGGAACCGAAGATGTCATATATTCAGAACCTTTGGACTATTTATGTATAAATTCAAACTATTGGTATCAAATTAAGCTTTAAAGAAACCATGGGGACCTTATGACTGAGTCCTAAACTGAATGCAACTATTCACAAACTCTCTCTCTCTCTCTCTCTCTCTCTCAGTGAAAGCTCCTATACAGTCTCTTTCTCGCTCTCTCGCTGATGGCGGAAGCTGACGACGTGAAGCCTAACGGCGTCTCCGAGGGAAGCCAGATCGGAGAGGGAGTGCTCACGCTAAACGGCTTACTCCGCCATGTGTTCACGGACATCCTGTACCCGGATCCTAACGGCAAGTACGGGTCGGCCCCAGTGTCCGATCGGGTCAAGGGGTCACTCTCGGAGAACGTGCCACTCCTCCGAGAATCTTCTTCCAACACCGGTCGCCATGTCGTCCGCTGGGCCCGCAAAGGGAGCCCTCTTCGTGCCTTACTCGTTGTATCTGTCAGTGCCACTCACTCTGTCACTCACTCACTATTTATTTGTGCACAATTCATTTTTTATTAAAAAAAAATTCAGCTTAAAATTTTCTATCTTATTTATGTAAAAACAGCAAATAACCTTAGCCAAACACGTTACAACTTGTAACCAAATAGAACCAAAAGAGAAAACTGGTTGAGCTTAAAACATCTAGCTTATTATTGATATCAAAACGGCCAATAACCATAACTCAGAAGATGCAGCCAAATGCATTTAGGTTTTCAATGAAGAGACAGAATAACTGGCGCTTTTAAGTTGCAATCAAACAATTTGTTCACGAGGGACTGTTTTGTCGTGTTTTCACTATATCTACTGTTTGTTTATGCTCTTTTATTCGCTGTCGCTGAAATGAAAACTTTTTAAAATAGTTAAACACGTTATTGAAATGTTTCTTCTGTATTCATGCATACACGCCAACACGAATGTTGGAACAACAACTTTTGGTCTAGCCGCTAGCGTAAGCCTCTGAAGGAAGACTGAAACTATGATGTTTCCTTGAAAGATTCCTGGTAAGTGTTAAAAGACGTGCTTCATATAGTGTTCTCTTCCCAAAATCATAATCAGATGCTAGCGGTTTGAAAATTTTGTCCCCTTTCTGAAACCCAATCAAAACCAGCGAGGAGGAGAAAATAAACTAAAAATGACAAAGAAGATTTTTCTTAGTCAGTTGAAGGAGCCCCGAGTCTATGTATTCAATTTAGTTGTTATCCTTATCCTTTTTCTGTTACACGATAATGTTGTTCACAAAAAATTGTTATCAGCTTATCCTCTGTGTAACCTATCAGATCATAGAGCGGATTGAGTACCTTTTCCCTGTTTCCTGTTTCCCTTGGGAGTAATCTGGAGTCTAAATGGTTGTTTAAAAAAGTATCTTTATAGTTGATACAAGCATCATTTATATTTTGATGCAAACTAACCTTCGTATCTTGTATTTGGTTCAATTTATTGCAGGTTGGGACAATAGCTCTTCTAACCTTATCAGGGCTTGTAGTTTTTGTGCTTTACTTTTTGGCCGCAACTGTGAACGCAGTCATAATTTCTCTTCTCATTTCTTTAGCTGCAGCGGGGGGCTTGTTGATTCTCTTCTTTGCCTGTGTTGTGACCATTTACATTGCAGCTTTATCTATAGCCGTATTTGTTATCTCAGCAATAACTGTATCAGCAGTTGTAGCTGCTTTGATAGCTACTGGTAAGCTCATCTCTTCATTGCTTTTAGTTTCCTTTTCTCCCCCGATTGCTGCATCTGTTTTACATCATTGAAAAGCATAACGTGGTTGGTTTTTCTAGACTGATGATAGGGTTTCAGTTCTCCTTGACTGTGGTAATTAAAAATTTGAAGTTCTTTTGTGCTACTGTTGATCTTGTGACATAAATTGTGACTTAACTGGCCAAGGATTAGACCAGGGACAACTACCATCTCTCAGCCATACAAATCTATTATTTCATCACACACACTTTATTTGAATCTTTAAGTGAACATGAAACTGAAATGTTTTCCATCTGATTAGGGAGGATTTACACATAGAAGGAGCTACTTATCCTTTTGTTCAGTGGGTGGATATGAGGTGGATCATAACTTTGCTGCACCCCGTAGTGATAGATGACCTCATCTATAATTGGCAGTATAGACAAGAGTAAGTAAACAAGAAAGAAACAATGAAAGGAAAACCATCAAACTTTTGATCTCTTCATTGTGGGTTCGAAATTGATTGGGCCATCCCCGTTAAGATGAGTATTCAAGGTTGATACAGATTGGTTTTACAACTTACCGTGTCTTACGTAGATATCTTATTTGTATCTATCTGAATCAAGTCTTGTGGCTCTTGCCAGCTGAACAAGAAAAACTGCACTTCGCAAGGGAGGTTATTTAACCATATTTGTTTGTAAAATAAATGGGTGGGAACCATGGGGTAGGTTGCGCTATTTAACGTCTTTGGATGAACTTTTTGTAAGTAGTAATAATTGGTAGGATAGTACTAATATTCCTATGTACATGGTATGATTCTATACCTAAGGGGAGGTGGTATAAATTGTATCCTGAAAAGGTATATGATAGACCAAGGAAGCTGCATAGAAGATGGTAATATTAGTTATGAGCAGTCAGCAGCAAAATTAGGAGAAGTTATATTTTCCATAGTAGTATAAATAGGCTGTATTGGGAGTTAATCTCTTCCTATCAGAATCATATGAGCAAAGGAAAAGTGAAAATCATGTCTCTGACTCGGATAGGGACATTTCGATATTATTGTGTGAACAATTTGATCCTTCTGTCAAATAAATCTGTGTGATTGTACCTTTGTAACAGTATGCGCTTTCTTTATAATGATCCAACTGCCCTCTCTTGTGGTTGGTTGTGCATTTTCGGGAAAGTGAAATTTTAGGAGTCAATATATCATGTTTTGTGCCACCTTTTGAAGGTTGCCATCTTGGGTTAGGATTCCTTGTAACCTGTAGAACAAATCGTTCTAAAGCATAGGACTACTTCAATCTTATTCTACCCTCTTTCTATGTAGCTTTGTTTCCTATTGTTTGCTAAAATTTCTTGTCTAAGCTCTTTATACTGTTATTAACTAAAGTATCACTTTTATTGTTGTGCTTCTGGAATTGGACCTTTACATATTGCGGATAGCATCTTCCTTCGATTTCCTTGGCTTCTAATTCATCCATTCAAATCTAAAACCGCCCCCATTGCTGTTCATTTACTTCTTTCATTGATGTTCCCCTTTTATTTCTTCTGGTTATCCGAGAATTTGAATTTTCTTGTTCGTCTCAGGTTGGATTGGGTTCTTTTGTATCGTGTGGTTGGCAACAAAGAAAAGCGTAGGTCTGGCAAAGCATTCGGTTACTGTGACGGGGTCAGCTGTGTGCTTATTCGTCTGCTCGGCATGCTCGTCATCGACCTGTGCTAGATAAAGCTTTGGATTGATGGGTGCCTGGTTTCGAAAACAAGTTTGTCCTGTATTATCGTGTTTTTAAGTTTGTTTGCTTTGTTGCCTTGTTTTTTCCACAATGATAGTGCTGCTATTTTTTTTTTTTTTTT
>MKEJ01033725.1:0-11105 GCA_001753735.1 Embelia ribes
ACCCAAAATGTACAGCTGATAAAACAGCGCCTGGAGACAACGTGGAGTAGGCATAAAAGTTATGCAGATATTTGGAGGCGGCCTCTAGAATTCGAGATTGGGGATCATGTATTCCTGAAAGTTTCTCCTAAGAAGGGAATTATGTGTTTCGGGAAGAAAGGGAAACTTTCCCCTCATTTTATAGGTCCATTCTTGATTCTTGATCGAGTCAGAGAGGAGGCATATCGTTTGGCCTTGCCACTACATCTATCGAGTGTTTACCCTATATTTCATGTTTCGATGCTTCGGAAATACTTACGGTATCCCTTGCATGTTCTAAATTTCAATAATCTACACGTGGAAGAAGACGTGTCTTATAAGCTTCTACCTATTTGAATCTTAGATTCAAAGGAACAAGTACTTTATCATCGTAATATTCGGTAGGTAAAAGTACTATGCAAGCATCATAATAGTGAGGAGGCAACATGGGAGTGGGAGGAGGAAATGCGCACCAAATATCCGAACTTGTTCGTGAATTATGGCACGTTCTTATTCTTTTTCATAGTATACGTTTATTTCGGAGACGAAATTTCCTAACAGGTGGAGAATGTAATGTCCTGAAAATTCATATAAATTTTTTGCAATTAAATAATATTGTTAATCACCCTTAATAATATTATTTATATTGGTTGTTGTATTCGTAGATGTCGTATGCATTCGTAGTCCCATACACATATCCTAGTCATGGACTATGAATAATGGTCATAGAGATGCATTCGTAATATAGCATCTATCTTGTAGTTGTAGCATAAAACTGAGTTCATAGGAATCCATTCGTAGTAGTTTTGGGGGTTTCGTCAAGGTTTGTCGATAATCGTGTTAAGTTGCGTATATCAAGTTTCAGGTACTCAAATGCCTTTCCAAAAATTGTTTGACACTTCCATTAGTGTCTATAAGTGATTTCCAGTCATTTTGAAATTTTTCAGCAAGAAAGATTTGGACCCAAATTTCTGTGGCTTCGATTGATCCAGGAGCTATTGGACGAATCCATAAGAACAAATCAATCGATCCAAGTGTGGATCGATCGATCCAACTGGTCAATATCGGATTAAAAAGTGTTGACTCATATTCTTCTTCTTCATTTCATTTTCTATCAACCACTAAAGAGAAGAGAGAGAATGGTGAGTTCTTTCACTCTTTGGCCAAGATCATCACACTTTACTTGGTCCCGGGGGCTCAAAAGTTGATATTCGGACTCCCCATCTCGTCGTGCTCATTTTGACGTAAGTTTTTCTAAATTTATACTCATTGGTTTAGCCTCATTTTTTGTGCTATTAAGGCTCGTGAAATTAAAGTAGTCTATTTTCTTCCTAATGTCTAGTAGTTCATCTTTATATCTAGGTTGGGGATCATTCGAGGCCCGTAACTAGATCGTTCCCAAGGCACAAGAAGAAGACTTTTGTAGGAAACTTGCTCGGCTCATTCGGAGGCATTTAGTAGACTTGTAGGTACGAGTAGATTGTGAATAACAATCATATATAGAGATGCGGGTGTGTCACATCATACTCATGCATATTTTTGTAGGGATTATATTCTTAGATAATATTGTGGATGATATTCGGTAAATAATGTTCGTAGTGAATTGTAGCATTAAATTGCATAATCTTATACCCTAATATTATCGTATGAATATTCCGTGGTATTATATGTATTATTTTCCAATAATAGCATATAAGATGATTGTCAGAAATTATTGTGGCATTTGATATAAAGAGTTTCCCAATTATATCATATATATTATCGTGGAAATTTATCATGGAGATGATATGTGATTACACTCATTTTATCATGACATTTGTGGCATTTAGTAGAATTAATAATGTACCATTAACATTATTATCATGGAGTATATCGTGGCATGATTACATGACCTACACTCATTATATCATCATTTGTAGTTGTTGAATCATAGTCGGAGATATTCGTAATATTCGTGGACCTTTCGTGATTAAATACATTGAACAAAACGGTTGCTTTATTCGTGGATTTCGTAATTTCAGAGGTTATAGGCATGCCTATCGGTGAATAAAGGCATAGCCATTCGTGGAATCCGAAAGGCATGAATATCAAGAATTCATTATTTTATGGCATTTGCATAAATAGGAAATTGAGTTATTTTCTATTTATATTCGGAACACATAATATCGCCTTTATAAAAATTTGTACAAGCAATTGAGGTCATACAACCTCACCGTGAAAGGTGGGAAACCAGATATGTGATACATTCATTGCTCGCATCATACTCAGTAGCGTAATAATGAAGGCTAGGTCACGTCATACTCAGTGGCAAACCTTAGCATTTTTTAAGAACTCGTAGAGATACTAGTCTCACTTTTAGTCGTTGTCGTAGTCGGGTCGTGGTTATAGTATTCATTGGCATCATGCACTCATCATTATATATGAGCATTCATATGATCACATTTGTAAAATTCATAGCTTATCCATGTTTACTTTACATGATTATTCGTGGTTTAGTATGATAATTAATTTATTTCCATAGTATGTTTATACTTTATTTTCGCCGTAGCATGTAGATATTATCGAGACTCCATAGTCTTATATTGCTACAGGTTCGGAGGCTTGGGACATGCATGCATAGCATGGACTCAAAGATGACTAGTATTATTTTGTATTTGTAGACGATTGTACATGTATTTTTGTTATTGGAGGATGTAGAAGAGTTTGATTATATACATTTATTTTCATCAAGCATTTAGCTTGAGCTTTCTTTTATGTAGTATTGGTGCCAACCTCTTGAGTTCTTATTTTGTATAGTGTTAGCATTGGTCTTCCTACTTTTTATTCCGTTGCGATTATATATATATAAACTGGGGGTGGACTGCAATTGCTACTATAGGGACTGTAGTTATTATTGGATGGTTGTACATATCAGACTTTGTTGTATATGAGGATCGTTGGAATATATATGGCAATTGTCTTTATTTTCATATTCTTATCGTTGTTTATTGCTTTTGAGATTATTTATTCTTTTGTCACTATTCAATTTCACGTCCACGGGTTTTTTTATGGGGAAATTCGGGGTGCGACAAACAATTTAAAAAGAAAAGAAAATCCAATTTCTCTTTCTCTCTCTCCCCCACGATCTTTCTCTCATATGCCATGCCTCTCCTTTGCCTCCCTAACCCTCAATTGTTGCTTTTTCCCTCTTATCCTATCTTATCTCCCTATCACCGCCCTACACAATTGTCTCTTTTCTACCACCTACTGCCACTTTCTTTTTGTTCTCATCGTTTCCATCCACAACTGCTCTTAACCCCTATTTCCATCGTGGTTGCTTCTTCGTCGGATTAGGTTGGGAGGGCCGGTGGTGGAGTTGGTTGTGGATATTGTCATGGGTTTAGTTTTCCCAAGCTATCTGTGTGACACTTAACTTGCTTCACCTTCCTTTAAAATGTTAAGCCAACTTTTGACCTATTCAACTTATAAACTCGAAAAAGAAGGCTAAATACACACCAGTAAATGCTAGAGATATCGAGAGATATAGGAGAACATGTCACTTATATTCACTATAAGTGTTGGTTGTTACAAATGAACAAGATTCCCCTTTTAATAGCCAAGTAAGGTTATAAATCATTTTTGTCTACAACCTACTTAGAATATATAAGACCCTTCTAGAACATTTTATACAATCCTAGAAGACATATAATTATACACTATATAAGAATCTATACAGAAACATTTAGGTCTCTCCTGCTCTACGACATTCCAGGACGTCCTAGAATAGCCTAAATTTAGTCATTCGTCTCGAATGATCTAAAGCATCTATCTATGACAAATTGAATGGTTGTTATGGTGATTGGCAGATTTGGTATGAGAAAGAGATCGCAGGGAGATAGAGAAAATCTTATTTTTCTTTTCTATTTTAATGATTAGTTAGGGGCTAATTAAATAGAGAATACTCATCATGATACTGTGAGATGTTGGTACATGAGACCTATGCACCATCAATATATTTAAATTGAACCTTTGAATTAAGAGTTTAAATTATATTAATTATAGGTGTAACGATTCCACACACTATTGGCTGTGGATGAAGTGCACGAGGCAACTTGCTCAAATATGGAGATGTTAGTAAAAGAAATTGTATAATAATATTAATTTACCCCTAAATAAAATAGAAATGGGTCCCTTTGGCATATTATCATTTAGGATAAATCATGTTTATAATAGTTGCCTTTTTCATTTATCTTGTCGGGTCCTATTAGGGATAGTGCTCCCGAGGATGATGTTAGTCAGTGTTGTTTCCTATTGAGGATTGTTTCCGTCATAGATGTGATTTGTGTGTATCTCTTTGAGATTATTTTCTATTGTATTGTACATGAATATTATATATGCACAGGCTGGCAGCCCAATTGGTATGTACCAAATTTATCAAATAATCTCTTCTTATATAGTATCAGAACATTATGGCTAACATCATGATTGGTCCAAACTCTAGTACTGTTGCAAGACTTACTGCTATTGGCTTGACCGCTGCTAGCCTTACAGCCGTATGAATGATCAACCAACTAGCCTTTGTTCAGCTTATCATAGTCATGCCTGCTTCATCTACTAGTAGCTCGGTGATGGCTAGGCCTAGCCTCTTAGCCATACCAAGTGGCCCCATCCTAGCCGGAATCACATCGGCAACCTTTAACCCCACCGCAACCTTACTATAGATACCACCACAGTTCAATACTAGTTTTCCCTCCTGCACACTAGCCAACCACTAACAATGGCCTAACTTAACCCCAACTTTATGCCCTACCACTACATCAAATTCAACACCACCCCCTTACCACTATTAAAGATCTTCAACACTTTTTAACCATAAAATTAAACAAAGACAATTACCTATTATGGCAATCTCATACCCGCTACACCTCAAACCCTAGTTGGTCATATCTTCTAGGACAATACCTTTTCAGTTATATTGATAGTTTTATACCCCAACCCGTACCCGCTACACCTCAAACCCTGGTTGGTCATCCTCTATGGCTTGGCTTTCAAAACCATATCAAACCAATATCATAGTTTGCCCATGATTCCGCCATTGACCAATGAGATTGCCAAGATAATATCATCTTGGCATCTCTTTCTCTTCTCTTACTAAAGAGATTTTAGCTTTTGTGATCAAATAGCTTACTTCTCAAGCCTTATGGCTCTATTTTGAGTAGCTCTTTGTTGCCTGTAGTCGGTCCCGGGAGGTACAAAAGTGTCGTAAACTTGCCACCACTCGCAAGGGTGACAAGTTTATTACTGACTATATTTGTGAGGTTGATTCTCTTGGGGACCTCCTTGCTGCCGCAAGTTAGTCCATCTCGAAGACAAAACTTATCTTTTATATTCTCACATATTTGGGCCATGATTGTAATACTATTGTGTCCAAAATTATTACTCATGATCCACCTATGCCTATTGTGATAGTTTTTGTCTACTTGTTAGATTTCAAATAGCTTATCACTTATTAGAATTAGCCTGCACTCGACTTTGGAAACCCTAGTTCTAATACTGCAACCCGCACAGGGTTTTTGGAAGTCCGATCGTTAGTCGACTAGCAATAACCCCGGTCGGGACCACCCTCGATTACCCACAACCAATTAGGCCAGACCAACTCCAACTGGTCCAGGGGTTGTGGGGATATGGGTTGTGGCGGTAATAGCCACGGGACCTCAGGCTATGGGTCTCCCTAGTTTTCTACGATTGTTTGCCAGTTGTGCAATATATTGGATTACTCGGCACATACATACCACCGCTATCGTATTCAAAGTGTTTCTCATTCGTCGGCCCCCACCTCTTCATGGGTTCCCAGGGTTTAATGGTTTTGTAATTGGCTCCTCAGTTACTAATTCGTCTTGGTATCCTAACACAGGTTCTACTTATCATCTTACACCGGATTTTTCCAACTTAACATTGTAGATATGAGATTATTTTGGGAATGATTTGATTCGAGTTGGTAATGGATAGGGGCTCCCAATTCCTTATATCAGGATCGCTAAGCTTTCTAACTTTACTTTAAATAACTTATTACATGCCCTCTCATTCAAAAGAATTTAATTCCTATCAATAAATTCACCCATGATAATAATATTTCTATTGAATTCTTATTTGATTGTTTTTGTGTCAAGAATTTCAAAACAAGAAATATTTTACTCTGAGGGCAAAGTAGGGGTGGACTCTACCCATGGCCACAAACTAAACCTAAAGAAGCACTAGCCACCAGTTTAGACACATGAGCCACTCTTCAATAATGGCATCATTGTTTAGGGCATTTGACTTTTCATCTTGTTAAGAAAATTATTTCTTAATTTCATTTACCTATGATTGTTCTAGTTACTCCAGTTGTCATTCTTGTCAACAGATAAAGAGTTATTATTTACATTTTGTGACTTCTAATTATAAAGTACATTTTCCCTGATACTTTATTTTTACTGATGTTTAGGGTCCCTCCCCTACTACTTCTCATAATAGCAATAATTATTATGTGTCTTTCATTGATTCCTTTAGTAGATTTACTTAACTTTATGTGATTAAATGTAAATATGATGTCACTAATATTTTTTACCAATTTCAAAAATTGGTTGAGCAATTCTTACAACTTAAAATTATTTCAGTTTAAAGCAATTCTTAATAAAGTTTTAGTCTCACAAGGAATTAATCATCACTTAACGTGCCCTTACACTCATCATAAAAATAGTGTAGCAGAAAATAAATATCGCCACATTGCGGAAATAGGCCTTGCCCTTCTTAGTGCTAGTTCCGTTCCTTTACGCTATTAGGATGATGCATTTTAACAGTGTGCCATATCATTAATTGTATGCATACATCAGTGCTTAATAATATTTTTCCTTGTAAAATAAGGTTTGCATGCAAACTGGATTATACGTTATTTCGCTTATTCGGCTGTGTGTATTGGCCTTTTTTACACCCTTATCATAAAACCAAACTTGTACAAAGTTCCACTACGTGTGTGCTTCTTGGGTATAGTTAGAACCACTTTGGGTATAAGTGTCTCAACCCTAAAATGGGGCGTGCCTATTTGGCATGTTGTGTTATCTTTGATGAAAAATATTTTTCGTGTAAAAACTTTGTAGCCAAAATTTATGTGCTACAAATCATTTGAACTTAAATTACATTAGTGGCTCCTGCAGAATTAAGAAAATTCAAATTTGGCTCCCGGGATTTGAATTGCCACGTTTTTGGACCCTCAAAATTGGAGTAAAAAACTATGTAGTCATCATTTATTGTGAACAATACTAATCTTCATGTCATAAAAAAATTAGCAATGAATTAAATCAGAAAAATCAATTTCCCAAAATACATAATCTTTAGTTTTTTACTTAAAAATTGGAAAACGTTTGACTGCTTAGCTTTTAAATTGTTGTTTTGGCTTAAATAAGATGAAAGTTTTAAGCTTGATGCATCTAGTTTTTTTTCTTAGACAAAAATAAGCTGACTTATTTGTTTAAAATCTACAACCAAACAAATCCTAACACTCGTAAGTCAGATTCATCCGCTTTTTTCTTAAAACGGGCAACCAAAGGTTTGTACTAAACTAGATTCCTGTTGTTTCGAGATGCAGTTGAAGAAAAACTAGTAGGACGATTTCGCCTTGTTATTTGATCCTCGAACAATGCCCTCTTTGTAGCAATAATGGAAAATTAATCGCAATACCCAAAAAACAAATATGGAGGAGGGAACAACAAACAGAAGCATTCACCGGTACGCGAAACTCATGAAGGGGTCTTGGTGCAGTCAATTTGTTTATGGTTCGAACCCTTGGTTGGCTAGATACGTATATGGGGTAATGTTTTTCTTTGCAACTTTGCTCGCGTGGGCGCTGCACTATTATGGCCATAAAGTCTTGAGGGAGTTTGAAAGTAAGATCTGCATTTGGTTATGTTTGTGACATTTGTTTTCAGATTTTGAAAACAGAAACAATGTGGAAAAGTGCTTGACGCATTTGAATTTGATTTTGATTTCGATTTAGGATTTAAAGGATGTGAAGATGGGAAAGAATGTTTGGGTACAGAAGGAGTTCTTCGGGTGAGCTTGGGATGCTTCGTATCCTTCGATAAAGAAAAATCAAATCTAGTTTCCTTCATTTCATTACAAAAAATTAAGGCGCATGCGCAAAAACCATCTATAATTAACGAAAACACAAAAATCGGAATCTAAAAACCATTTCGAAAGTTCACGAAAAAAAATTGGAAGGTCGATTACTATTTTGAATCCCATGATGCTTAGTTTCTCCGTTTAAATTCTCGTGAGCCTTAATAGTAGAAATAGATATTCTATTTCGTTATGTTTCTATCCACTGTCGGCACCTCAAAATTACACGAACCTAGAGAAATTTGGCAATCGGGTTGGTGGTCTGCCAAAATCGTCCTAATGATCGGACTCATGGTAGTGCCTTTTTTCCTCCCTGCAGTTGTAATCAAATATTACGGTAAGTATATACATACGTTGGTCGAATTAATTTTTTTCTCCTTAAAAATTTATTTTTCAATTAGGATCATCTTTACGATATATGTTTCCGATGGCAGGAATTGTCGCACATTTTGGAGCCGGGTACTACCCATTCCTTCGCGATTTTCATTCTTTCTTTTAATTTTTTGTCAAAAAAGTAGCTTTTATTCATTAACATTAATTCTAAATATGTTTTGCAGGGTATTTCTACTAATTCAGCTAATTAGCATCATCAGTTTCATTACATGGCTGAATGATTGTTGTCATTCTGACAAGTGCGACAAAAAATGGTAAATCTCTCGTAATTTCAAACCGATCCGTATATGATGTGTTTTGTATAGCCTACCCGACTCGTAAGCAATTTCTTCTAATTATCAATAAATAAAATAATTACCTAACATTAGACTAATGTATGGTGTCATTTGCTATACAGCCGCATTCACGTGATGTTCGCTGCAACGTCTGCGTATACTATATGCATCGTCGGGATAATTTTTATGTACATATGGTACGCCCCGGATCCAGCCTGCATTCTGAACATATTCTTCATTACCTTGACACTTCTGCTCCTTCAACTCATGACCAGTGTCTCTCGCCACCCGAAAGTAAGTTCCAATCTTCAGTGTTCGATAAATTTTTCCTCGTGATATAAATTTGTTACGAAAGTGAGTACGTATGAATTGACGAAACAGGTGGATATCGGGTTCTTGGCACCGGGGTTTATGGGTCTCTATGTGGTCTTCCTCTGCTGGTCTGCCATAAGAAGGTATGCTCTCTTGAAATACGGGATGGCAAAAGAACGTTATACGGTATGGACAAGTTTAATACGGATTTCGGTATAAAAATACGTACCGAAAATTAGGAATAATATATAATCAATAATATAAAATTTTCAAAATGTAACAAATGAAGTTAGTTTTGTTTTTGAGTTTGCAGTGAGCCAGCAGGTGGGAAGTGCTTAAAGAAATCAGAAAATGCAACAAATGGGGACTGGTTAAGCATCATAGTAATTCAACTATTCTTATTTAAGTACTACTCAATTTATTTAGTTTGAAATTTTTATAATTATAATTACAACATTAAAATTTCCAACATTTTGGTTGTGAGATTATAGTATTCTTCAATTACAGAGCAATTCAATTTTTTTTGTGTGCTCGAGTAAAAAAAATAATATTAATTAAGATTTGTATCTTATAATGAAATTCCCAAAACACACACACACACACACACACACATATATATCTTTTTATTGAACATGTATATACATCTTACCTTAACTTTGTAATTGAAATTTTTCATGACCATTTAATTACATGAATCATTGAACAAGCCGAAATAATTTCTAAAAGTAGAAAGTGATTTACGGATAGAGAGAACTATAAAAGTTATGCACTTCATGATTTTAATTTTTTCGGGGTAGATTTTTTTTTATTCTAAACTGAAGTTTTATCGAATGACTTAAATTGTTGTAAAAAATTAACAATTTTTACC
Organism: Embelia ribes; assembly: GCA_001753735.1. Classification (NCBI taxonomy): domain Eukaryota; kingdom Viridiplantae; phylum Streptophyta; class Magnoliopsida; order Ericales; family Primulaceae; genus Embelia; species Embelia ribes. The sequence goes on from MKEJ01033725.1 coordinate 10,000, forward strand.
AAACCAAAGCTACAGACTTAAAACTCTTTTATCAATGTGTGTTTTTTTTATTATTATTATTCCGGGATCCTGTAAGTATTTTCACAAGAGAGCCATTAAGTCCAATTGTTTTTTTGTGACATCATTCTTATGTATTGAATGTCTTCAATGCAATGTGTATGTATTTTTCCCGTAAAAAAATAGAGACTAATCGTACATTAGTAAAAAGAAACGGTATTTTTAGAACAATAGATTTGGTATGAAATTCAATAGAAAATTATTTTTTAAAAATTTTACGGACTTGAGGAGAATTCTAGGTTTTCTCCTATCATTTCTCCAGCTATAAATCCATACTATAAAGAAAATCTTAACTTTTGTGTATGCATATAATTATCTTAACAATCCTAATTATAATGGATTCCTTTAAAAATAAATATTAATTATGGATAATTTTTGGTACATAAATAATATTTATATAAGAATTTTAATGACGTATAACATAAATTCGGTACAACGCACATGTTGTACACTAATATTATATAATAGTACAGCAGGCTAAAGTATGGTAATTGGTTACGGGCATTAATTCACTTCTCTTATTTATGTAGCATCCGCAAATAATTCAAATCAAAATCACGTCCTAAGTGCTTTGAACTACCAAAAAATATGACAACAAAGTCCAAAACTTTTTTAACACAAGTGAATTGAATTGAAAATCCTTTATAGAGCTAATTAAATGTAGAGATATGTACAAATGGAATAAGTATTGGATGAACTTATCTCACATCGATTAAGTATGAGATTAATTTGTACAAATGTGACAATGACGTGAGAGCCTTAATATTGGGAGGGCAATTTGATTGGAGTAAAAAATGTGAATTCTGAAGTGATATATGGAGGTGGTGAAAGTGAGACAATAGAAGAAAAGTGAAGAAAGAGGTAGACGAGAAAGAACGAGATGAGAAAATGAAAAATATATATCCACATACGCATATATTTTTTCAAAATTAATGTGATTTGAGAAAAATATAACTATCAACTCAGGTAGTCTTATTTCTAAGTGCTTCAGGCCTAGAAATCCATAGATTCGGTTTGTTACTACATAACTCAAAACCATCAAAACAGCA
>MKEJ01033731.1:0-16004 GCA_001753735.1 Embelia ribes
TATGTCTCCATCTAGCATGTCCTTGCAAGGCCTCCTCCTTTCCTGCTAATACTTCCACATCATTTCCGTTCTTGCTCTTATCTTCAACCTCCACACTAGCACCAAGTTTCCTTGTATCCTTTCCCATGCATATAATGTCCAAGTATGAAATATATTTACGGTTCGGCTTACATCTGCGTGCACTATGTCGTAAAATTCTTGGACCCGTATCTGATGGGAAATTATCCCTAGATAATACGAAGGGTGAGAGAAGGATCGGAGACGAGGTCTATGGAGCATACGCTGTGGGCCCCCCATTGTGCTAATGCCAAACCTAATCTGCAGATCAAATGAACAAGCAGGGGCGTTGTCGTCTTAGTCGATCTTCCTCTTCTTTCTCTTCTCCATCTCTCTCTCACTCTTTGAGAGTTTGATCACCAGTTAAGATTGCTACGCTTAACTGCAACTAACGGTCCCCATAGTTTTATCCACTATCCTATTTAATATCTAAGTTCCGATTTGAAACAGTAATAATTTGTGGACATGAGAGAGCGTTGAATCATATTAAGTGAATAGGTTCGATTCCGTTTGGTCTCATTCAGCTCTGAATCCATATCGATTTGATTTTGGTTCCACAAATCTTAGAACCGGAATGGATCAAAAACCAAACAGAAAATCGAACCAGTCCAAGACCCAACCGAAAACCAATCATAAATTATAATTTTAAGATAAAAATGAATTAAAATTATTTGTATGCACGTAAATAATGTCAAATTATTCCAAAAAAGATGAATGCTTTTATTCCTGTAATGTATAGATTTTTACACTATTTGTGCAGACCTTTTTCTGAAAATATCAAAGTACATTATTTATTATAAATTTAAATATAATATATATATATATCTTTGATCCGAACCAAATCTATGAAACTAATAACCGATTTGGAACCCAACCGAACTTCAATGGTTTGATTCTGGTTCCAAAAAAATGGGGAACTTGATCTAAACCGAACCATGTATACCCCTAATTTTTAACTTGTGAGGAAACTAGAGAAGGACCACTACGGCAATATGCTTCAATTTTGGGGACCAATTCTGCCACTTTTCAAAGATTGGAATATGTGTTTGTTTCTATTGAAACTAAGTGAGCCAAATACATTTTCATCGAAATTTGGGGATCATTGTGTAGTTCAGTTATGCATAATGAAATTGCAATTAACCCAATAGGTTGTGTATTGTGGAGATTGACCCCAGTAAATTGAAAATTGTCCATATTGATATGTGTGGTGACGAGCAATACACAAACTTGTGGGAAACATTTGTGCATCTTTATTTTCTTTTTTGAAAAAAGAAAAGATTGCCATCTTCAAATTCATATACCGGCAATGAAAGAAACTTAACTCGACCTAACACGCTTTCTCTAAATCGCACATTAGTCAAAAAAAAGCGACAATTTTTAGAAAACTTGATATTGCCGTGAACTTTATCGTGTCGTTTGAGCTTTAAGATATGAATTTGATAATATGGCCGACCCAAAAAGTAATTGGGATTTTTTTGTTTGAAATCTGTAAAAGGCAAGTATTTTCAATACCATCACTTAGCTTTCATAAAGAAGGTCACTTTATTCGATTCTTCCCTTTGGAAAAAAGCTCCTTTTGTATTGTTTTAACACGAATCCCTTGTAATTATCGGCTTTAATTACCGCATTGATAGGTTCCTAGTCGACCACAAAATCTCCTCAATCGCAATGAAAATGCGGATTGAACATCTTGGGTGGTTCCTCATAACCATGTTTGTCTTAGCTCTTTCAAGATTTTCGCTCGAAGGTCTTGTCCTCGCTTCCCAAGTTACAAAAGAACAAGACTTTAAGGGTAAGAAACTTCTAAACTTTTGTTTTAAAATTTTTACTCAATTGGCGTAATCGGGATTTATGATTGAAGGACCGAGTACTTTTGTTCTATATAATTTTTTTTTTCTTTTGTAGAGGGGTCACGTAGTGTTCTATTTGAAAAAAAAATTCAAACTTTATACTTCAAATTTGTAAAAAATAAAATTCAAAGGTCTCGTCCAAATCCACTGCCGTTTCAGTGTTTACTCTATAGAAACTTTGTAAAAAAAGAGGTTTGATGAAATGCTTCTTAAAATAGTTTCTAGAAACATCTTTAAGATCTACTCCAGGAATTCCACGAAATTTTGTTTTCCCAAAAACAACTTCCACATATGCTATAAAAATGGTTGTTAGATGTTTCAAAGTTTGGTAAAATTAACGGTTAGTATATCAATCTTTATCTTAATTATCAATTAATTTATTACTTTTCCAAAATGAATAATTTTGTACCAAGTCTGAGTTTAATGTCAATTAGTACACCACTAACGATTTTCATGAGATCGCGTGACTGTTAAAACTCACGTGGCAAGGGCAAAATTGTCATTTCGCAATTCCCCTCTCTCCCCCCCTCTATCAGCAATTAGTACCACCAGAATGGTATGTAAAATTATACATACATAGTACACATATACATATACAAACATATAAAAATTTGATGGAATTGGGATAGATGGGGCGGCGGCGGAGAGGGTGGAGTGAGGCGGCGGTCCTGGTAAATTTGAGTAGGGTTGGTTTTTTTGTTTTTTTGTTTGGTCCCTATAATTTCATTGTTATTTTTATTTAGTCCCCGTATAATCAATTTAATCCATATTAGTACTTAATATTGAGAAAAATTAAGAATTTGGTCTGCGAATTTTTATAACAAAATATATTTGGTCCCTTCTTCATCTATCTTTTCATTTGATTGATATTTCAATAATGAAATATTAAATATGTAACTAGTTGAAAATTTGGGAATTATTATTAATGAAAATAGTTTTAATTCCAACATTTTTGAAATGAAAAAATTTATAGTATAACACTTGTTCTGAATATTAAATACGTAACTTGATGAAAAGTTCGAATTATTATTAACAAAAAATATTTTAATTCGTATATTAAGAATTTTAGAAATATTACAAGTATCTTAAAAATTATGATGAGATTTATCATTTTTTTAAAATTTTAGCACCAAAAATTTATAATTATAATTTTTGGAACCAAATAGAATCTTCATTAACATCTATTCTCTCTCCCTCTCGCTCTCTCCCTCCGAGACATCAAGGGAATACGGAGGGAAGCTTTCAAATTTTTTAAAAATAATAATTAGTAATTTTTATTTATTTATCTTTAATATTTGAAATAACAAATTTGTCCTTGCCACGTCGCCTAAACAGTCATTTGTTGTGCACGTGATTGAATTTTGTCACGGAAATCTTTGGCAGTATACTAATTGACATTTAAATTAAATATTGGTGCAAAATTGGCCAAAACGGTATACTAATTGTTAATTGAGGTAAAAATTGATGTGCTAATAATTTTTCTACAAACTATGCGTGAAACAGATTTGATGAAACACTTTCTTAAATAGTTCTAAGAAACTTTAAAAAATCAACTTTAGGAGTTTCCGTTTGGTATCCTCATTTGCCCCTAAACATGCTTCTATTAGAAAATAGAAGAATGGATGTTTGATCTTGCAACATGTTGATTTCAAAACGAAAATTTTTGTTTTTGTTTTTGTTTTGGCAGGTGCAAATGTCACAAGCAGTTTTCCTACACAGACTAACAGAAGATATTATGATCTGGAGCAAGTAGCGGGTTCGATGAGGATAGGAAAGAAAGGAAGAGGATCTTTTGGTGGTTCCAATGTCGCTCATCGTCCACGTCATGGAAAAAGTGCTTCGACTCCGTTGTTAAAGGGTTCCCCTTTCCTCATCACTGTCTCTACAACCATTGTGTGTTTTGGGTCTGGTCTTGTTTTTGTTTTCCACTTTTGATTTGTAATATGTACTACTTGGGAGTATGCATCAGTTTTTTGACCACTTTTTTGTCAAAGATTTTCTTGAAAACTCTTGTCTTTTGTGTTTTTCTAACACTGATTTTCTTTGAAACTCTCAGAAGCACAATGTTGAACACTATGCCACCGAAATAATGCTACACAATATTTCATAATATTCCAAAATATTATAATCCAAACAATATAAAAATCAAATTACTGTAAGTAAAAAATTGAGACATTTTTGAGCAGATACAAGATTCTTTTCCATCACTATATAGGATGTTAAATGGCTAGTTTAATTTGGGCCAATACAGAACTAAATTGTGAGAGCGAAAACATCCCCTACACACGAAAATTTTTATAACTTATGTACAAACTCTAATGTATTAACCAAAACAATCTTTATAAATTTAAAGAAAATGAAAGAACATTATTAATCAACAACTCAGTTTTGCTGTGCATTACACAGTTTTATTGCTAGTTTATATTTATACATGTGACTTCCACTTTCTTCACACCATACCAACTAGGTCGTACATATGTCCGCATGAGAAATTAAAATAAAGGGTGTCGAATATTATAAAAATTATTATGAGAATAAAATTATTGCTGGAGGAATTATTGAGGATTAAAGCCACGTATAATTTTTTATTTTTTACCCCTGAGACAAACTCTATCTAATATAAATCCACTCCAACGGTTAAAATATGTATACAGGGGGCTGAATATCCCTTAGACCAAAAATTAGTCCAACATCTTTCCGACTCTATCATATTATTTATTAAGAAAAAGTAATGTAAAATTTTTTATTTATGGTTCTGATTTCTTTTTCTCAACAAAATCATGTCTTCTAGATTTGATTTACATGTCTCTCTAGATGGGGAAAATTTTCAATATCAATTACAAATTTTCTACGCATCCCATCTAGAAGGGGAAAAATACACAATTCCGATAGAAGAAAAAAGGAGTAAAAGAAGAGCGCAACTTTCTTTTGGCCTCCCTATGTAATTTTTTGAGCACCTATCAAGTGTCTCTCATTCGTCTTTAGCCACATTATCACACGGTTAGTTGTCGGAAATTTTAAGCATTACTATGACTTTGCAAATTAGCAACGCTATATAGTTGGTATATCAAATCAACGCAATAGTTAATTTATAAAGTTTTAACTGCGATTTGTGAACCAAAAAACTTCTTACAGAACTTGAAATGGACATATCTTGAAAATAGAAAAGTGGAAACCTTGAAAATTATCTTAGAATTATCTCATATTAAATGAATCGTGAATGAACAAGACAGAAAGCCTCACAAAACGACTCATTGAAAATTCTAAGATTAACTAGAATACACGTAAAGGGAAACGAACTCGCACCAAAAGAGAGAGACTTTTGAACAAAGGTAAAAATAAAAATAAAAAAACACATAAAAAAAGGACCGCAACATAATGACATAATGACCCAATCTAAGCTTACCCTTGAGGATAAGTAATGGATGGTAAATCGTCTAAATCACAATCATGATACTCAACCGGAATAATCAAATTAGATTTCAGAAAAATTAATAGTAGGTCCTCGTAGTTTCATCCAAAATTTAAGCATCGCTATAACTTTATATAATTTTTTAGGGTTAATAACCTTAATGGTCCCCATAGTTTCTGAAGAGTGGATGACCTAATGCAGAATGTTATCTGTTCTTGATGTGTATGTGTTGGATCGGTTGTAAATGTTGGTTTGCTGAGGATAAAGGGTCAAATATTTCCCTTTTTAATCCGAGGACGAAGGCAATTTCCCGAGATTCCAGTAAGTACCCGAAAATATGGATAGAGGTTGTCTACAACTACTTTAATACTTAAGTAAGTACGAAAAGGTTAAAGGGTAAAGTGCATTTTATTTCTTGAAGAAAGTATTTAATTGATTAATTAATATAGAGAGAGAAAATACTAAGTGATAGTATTTATGACAACTATTAGCGAATTGCGAGGTTGGTCCTTGCATAACTTCATTACGGTAGTGTGTGGCCAAAAGTTTACACATTTGTACAATTGAACCCCCACATACGTAAATGTACATTTACATACTTATAGGTTTCATTCTATTTAGTTCCCATAGTTTCAAACGAAATACTAATAGTAGATAGGTTTTGAAAAAGTGATACGATTGGTCCCATTACCAACGTAAAGTTATTAAAAAATGTGAAAACCACGTCAAATGACAAATATGTAATTTGCTTATCAATAAATTTGAATTTCTTTTTGTGATCTTTTAGGTTGATTTCGTCTCCTAATTATTTTTAGCATTTTAGTTTTAATATGAAATAAGAAGCATAGACTCATGTAAGGATGCACATTCAGACATGGACACAAAATTATAAATTATTATCAAAATGCTGAGAATTGGGTATTTTTTAAGACAATTACAAGTTATATATTAGTTAGAATCACTAAACTATTCAATAGATAGCTACTAATTATGAACAAAGATACATACAATATTGAATTTTAAGTTTTTAACAATATCACAATTGATCATTTTCATCAAATAAATTATTAAACTTTACAAAAGCATATCATGCACAAAAGTACTAAAAAATTATAAATTGTGAATTGTTAGAAGCGCCAAAATATATGACTCACCTTTAAAATTTGAACTTTGAAGTAGAAAATTATTGCAAACCAATCCAGTCGTGGCCATAAAATGTCCACTACTATTGCACTTCGCTTGTCCAGGATTCAAATAATTAATTGGTATTTTAACAAGTTCTTGCTAACCTATTTGAGCCCGATGCGAGACCCGTTTGGGATCGTCGGGATATACCTACAAAAAAGTTGTTCTTTGATGATTATCTTTTGCATTGCGCTCTTCTAAAACTTCTTTTTCCCCATAAAACCTTTACTTACTCTGTCACTCAAATTCAGATTTTCTATATTTATGCTTTAAATCATAATATTCGTATCGATTTTGCTAGTGTGCTACTTCTTCATATGCAAAAGAGTCTTCGGAATCCTAGCCTTAGCTTACCTTATAGTCCTATAGTTATCGTATTTATGGCATTTTGTGGTATCGTTCGTGATGGTTCTACTATTTTTCCTACTATTGGTATTTCCATTTCTACCTTTAAGTCTGCTAGGATTGTCTGGGATCTTACTATCTCTAGCTGGTATTGGCACGGGCGACTAGTTACCAACATTGATGTGGCTATACCCCCAAGGTTGTTTCTTCTCTTCTTGGTTCTCCTCTTGTTCCTCCTTCTTCTATTGTTTTTCCCTCTGGTAATGTCGTTGCAGATATTCCTAGTTCTTCTTGTTCTCGTTGGATCCCCATTCTTGGATGACGAAGCTGTGGAATCAGATTATCTACAATGGTTGCCGTCAACGTTAGGAGTACAAGCTTACCAATGCTCGTTAGACTACTTTGTATGATCATCTTCGCGCTACTTAGGCTACGCCTCCGCACGAGGCTTTGAAGGCCCCTAATTCTTCCAGTGATGATGTTGAGCTTGTTTCCGAGTACTCTGATACCGACTCTACTTTAGTTGCTTTTTGACCATGACAATGGGAGAGAAGACTTGTGCTGATTGCGGGAGAGCTTCTGACATGCGTTGTTTTACCGTTCTTTGCTTTTATCTTTATTTCACTTCTTTTTGGCCATGTGTTTGGCCTTGTTACTAGGTCATTGTCTTTTTCATTATCAAACTTTGTTTATGGACACATGTTTTGGGCTTAGGTAGTTTTGAGCTTATTTTGTTTCTTATTGATCATGTTTAGGGCCTATGTGTTTGATGTTTATCGCATGTCTATGTTATTTTATATTTGTTTTGCAAATGCTGTGATTGTATATTCTCGATAGTTTTATACTTAGTCATTTGTAATTCATATAATTCGGCTTATGCGTTTAATAATATAGCATAACATGTACAATTTTTAAAATTTGAACAAAATTGAACGTTATTATATTACGCGTGTATTTGAACAAGAAACTGTTCAATTTTTACAAAAGAGTTGTCATCATCAAAAAGGAGAAATTTATTTCCCCAGGGTTTTAAAATTATAGTATATTATTTTTTTATGATAACAAATTTATGAAAATTATCTATTTCTTGTATTATTGTGTTACTAATAGTTTTGTTAAGTTTGTGTCAGTTTTAAGCCTTCAAAATAGACAAAAATTACAACGTGAATGCATTCAAATTGTTGCGACTAGAAGCATTTATTCAAGCAGATTTCTTATCTATCCATAGGCTTGTCCGGACCCTCAAGGTCCCCAGACAGCCCCTGGACAAATATACATAGAGTTGGTGCATTTGAAACAAAAATTGAAATTTGGTTAAAATGGATACTCTGTGTCCGCAGGATGTCAGGAGGCTTTCTCGGTTTGAACAACCCAGTCTGGGCCCTTGGACAAAGTGCAGACAACATATTTTTATGATTTCAACTTTTACGACTACAATAGCTTCACCTAGGAACAACAAACAACCTCTCAATGTACTTGTCCCCCTTCTTTCTGAAATATACATCTCTAAAACCTCCATTGATGCTAAGAAATAAGAGTCATTTAAGTGTGAGAAGTTCAAAAAGCCAAAAACAAAAGCCAAAAGCTCAAGTTCCCTTTCCATACTTGCATAACTTTTAACATCAATTTGTAAGGGTTTATCTGAGTGGAATTCTTCATATTAAACTTTGTTGTATTTTTTGGAAGTAGTCTATAAACTTCTATTTTCTTTCTTGAGTGCATTTTGGGTAATTTGAGAGGAATTATGCTTGAGTTGTAAGTACAAGCTCGAACTAGAAACTCAGGTAGCTCAAGGATTTAGGTAACAAGTAGTAACCTTCAAACTACTTAGTTTTAGTACAGTTAGAATCCGTAATACTAACCTATTCTTTAGGGTATAAAATGTTACATTTTATTATAAAGGAAACTCAAGGCATGCAATCTTAAAGATGGGTCCTACCGATTCATTGTTGGGAAAAACTATTATTGAACCACTCTATATCGCGGTGTTATATTTTCTTTCTTGCACTTTATTTTTAGTACTTTTCATTACTTTTATCACTCACTCACTCATCATACATCTCACAACACATCTTTAAAACAATGGGAAACATTTTTAACTCAGTAATTTTTAAAGAAAACCAATTTACCCCCTTCTTGGTTTGCCTTTTGGTTCAACACATTACATGATTATAAGTAGATTCTTCATTAAAAAATTGAAAATATGATGTGTCACCCTTTAAAGCAGTAGACAGAGTGCTATTAATGAGATGCACTACCGTGGGCATATATTTGCCCCAAAACGAAATGGGGAGATTAGCATGGAATCGTAAACAGCTAGCCACTTTTAAAATGTGTTGATATTTATTTTCCACAACCCTATTTTGTTGTGGGGTTTTCGTACAAGTTAATTCATGTACAACCCCATATTCATTAAAAAAAGCTTGAGTTTCAAAAAAGATAAATTTGTTGCCTTTATCAGTGTGTACATGCAAAATCTTAGAATTATGTTTGGTTTTTACTATAGCTATTTTTTTTTAAAGTAGAACAATGTATCAAATTTATGACGCATCAAGTTAACCCATCCACAATAGTTAAAAAGTAATGAGAAGCATCACTAGAAGCAAATGTATATCCACCCAAATGTCAACATAAATTCTATTAAAAATGAATATACTCATAATAGGCAAACTATTAGAACTAAAACGAGAATAATTTTCTCGTTCACAAGCATTTCAAATGGGTAATTTATTTGGTAATTAGGAGTTCCTAATTTAGAAGGGCAATCTAATCTTTGGTGTCAAAGCTCAAGTGATGGGGAAGAATGACAGGCCATAGCAGTAAGGTAGGTTGAAAGAAAACAAATCCATCCCTATACTTAGCTACTCTAATCTGCGTTTGCGTAGTATTGTCCTGAAAAATACATAAGCCAGAAACAAAGGTAATTGTGAGATTTACATCCCGTGTGAGTTGGCTAATAGAAAAAAGATTCTAATGGAAATTGGACATGTAAAGCACATGATGTAAAATAAAAAAAGTGACAAAATAAGTGAACCAAAGGCTTGAATAAGCATAGATGTGCCTATGGCAACATTCACAGATTTAAGTGTGCTCATACCCGGTTGAGAATACGTGGTAGTAAGAGGTTTACTAGACATATGTTGCGATAGCCCAATATGAATAACCCAACAATCGTTAGAAAATAAAGTGGGAGAGATTATACCAGCAAAGTTGGCCATGGGACTGATGTTTGTGGGATACAAATCTATTGCCGTTGCATTTGCCTAAAGAGAAGAACCTTGAATATTATTAGCACATCTAGCTCGTCGACGTGTAACATCATATAGTATAAGCATCCGCCCTGTGAACCATTCGGGATACTCATTGAGAATAAAACAAGTCAACTTGGTATGACACATACTATCACATACTTCACACGGCCCAATATTATTTGAGCCTACGGATTGCCAGGTTTGCCTATTGGATTGTAAGGGGCATTGTGGTCCAGTGGGCCCATTAGGGCATTGTTGTGTGATACGGCTGGTGGCTTCAGTACCATTGCTGCGAGTTGGAGTTGCAGCTGTTGCAGCTATGGGTTTGGGGTATGCTGGTTGACGGGTTGCTGCTGGCCGGCAACCAGCGCTGTGTTGTACGATGGTGTTATAACTTGGATTGCATATTGTGTTTCCTCATAACGTACTTTAGCATATACTTTCGACAATTCTGGTAAAGGGTCAGTTGATAATATGGAATTACGAATATTTTGATATGATTCGTTAAGGCCAACAAAAATTGAAACATTTTCCAGTCTATTTGCTTGGCAGCAATGAAATTTAAAACACCATACGTACACTTAGCCCCACATGTCTGCACATTAGGGGTGTCCAAAAGGTCATTCTTCCAATAATTATGTAAGAGTAGTATATTATTGTGTCACTAATTGTGTATCCTGTGTGGTTTACCGAATATCGCGTTCAACACAATAAATCGAAGCACTATTATTTTGAGTAAACCTATCATGTAAAACAACCCATAATTCTAGAGTAGTATTTATATAATTAAGACTTTGAGCGAGACTAGAATCAATACAATTTAAAAGTCACGATAATACCATATCGCTAGAACAAGCCCATAACAGCGCCAAAACTTTATTATCGTCAGGACGAGGTATGGTTCCCAAGACAGAACCATATTTATTTTCTGCATTGAGAGCACGTTGCATGCTTCTTTGCCCATATGATAATTGTCACCCTTAAATATAGTGGTAATTAGGGTTAGATTGGGTCCCTTAGCAGGATATAAATAATACGGGGATGGCAAATCAATATTGGAGGAGGAGGTGTCGGAAGAACAACTTGTTTGCCCCGGCAGTTGGAGCCGCCAGACGTCCTGAGGCCATGCCAGGGCCAGAGGTTTAGAGTATGCGGTTGGTGTTTATAGTCGAGAAAAAAAAAATAGGGTTTGCCTCGATGAGGCTCTAATAACATGTTAATTTAGTAGAAAGATAATAATCTCATATTAATAAATAATCCAATGTACAAGAGTTATTTATATAGTAACCATGTTGGGATCTATAAGTAAATAATAAATATAAGATATTCCACACAAAATATAAAACTTAGTTTATACCATCTATTATACCAGTACATAGTGTATACTATCCCCATGATTGCAAATAATAAATAACACAAATTATTGATGTATTTTGTTTGACTTCAATTTTTTTACAATTATTTTTAATACAAACACTCCCAATTCCAAATATGTCATTGTCAAAAAAATAAAAAAACAAAAAGAAAAGACGTGAGACGCACGGACAGAAGCCCTTCTAGAATAATAGTTGTATTAATCAAATATTTTACTAAAAAAACACCATTCATACTCAATTAACTTTAATCCTTGTGTTCGATTGGTGCACCTTCACTATTAAGTATTGTAACAAAAATTCTAGAAACCAGTTGACCACAATAAGAATTTATTGGCAGAAATAAAGTTAAATGGAATTCAAACTATTATTTATATTCTTGTTTTTTAACAAAAATATTCTCTTCTTTCACCTAACTATATATAAATAGGCTATGGGTTGGCTTAGGATTGTATCATTTATACCAGCTTCCTCTTAAAAGAGAAAAGGGGGGAAAAAGATTTTAGTGTTTGCTTGATTTTGAAGTTGAAATGGCCAATGCCACCGGAATGATTGGTGGATGTTTGTCTTGGATTCAGACGAAGAATCCAAGAGAGAATGTGATGAGAATTAATAACAGAGTTGGGATTTGTTCGGTTTTTGCATCTACAACTAGTGTTATTGATCCGTACAAGACACTAAGGATTCATCCTAATGCTTCAAAATTTGAGATCAAGAAAGCTTTTAGGAAACTTGCTCTGCAGGTAAAATTGATTCCGTTTTCTAAATTTTTAGAACAACCTTACTTTTAGTACTAACATTTTAATATAAATTCGAGGTTTTTTTTTTAAGTTTTGGAGCTAATTTATTTTTTCATTCATATTTCAGTATCATCCAGACGTTTGCCAAGGAAATAACAATGGGGTTCAATTTCACCACATCAATAAAGCCTATGATGTATGTTACTATTCCCATCTGTTCTATTTTCCCATTTTTTTTTTAATGTAAACACATAAATAAAAATTTTGTATTCATATATATGAATTTTGGTGATGGTGACGCAGATGGTGATGAGTAAATTAAGAGAAGAATCAGCAAAACAAGAGGTGGAAACGTATAAGCCGTACAATGAAGGAATAGAGGAGGGCGTGATGGGAGTAGATGATTTAGATTGCGAGTTGTGGGAGGAGTGGATGGGTTGGGAAGGAGCGGGAATACGGGATTATTCATCTCATATTAATCCTTACATCGAAAATACTTGTGATCATGTATTATGAGTTTAACTTGAGATGTTGCACAGGTGTATATATCTTCATTTTCTTGTTCCAAATTTATTGAATGTCCTTTGTATATAAGTGAAGAGGTTTTCATCTTTTTAAATAAATTATTTGTGAATATGAATATCTTCTCTAGCATACCAACTACTTACTAGACACTAGAGAATAATAACCGATCAAATTGCGTCTAAAAAACTTAATATCCGATCTGATTGCGTCCGGAAAACTTGCTTCAGTCCAACCTTCAAAATTGCACAATACAATCATACGCCCCACAACTGCCAATCAATTGACATGGTACGTGAAACATCACAAAACTACTATAGAAAAAATATTAATTAGGCTCAGCCCTATCCAATAAGGCTTTTTTCCCCCCTAATTGTCCTAAGAATGATGAGATTTCATTTATGATAACAAAGAATATAAGATAATCAGGTTTTAAAGTAGGATGGTAGTCATCAAATGAAATAACTTGCACTTTTTAATATAGGATGGTAGTCATCAAATGAAATAGCTTGCACATTTAAATAGAAGTTTGGTCTCAACATACTAAAAGTTAAGGCACGTCTCGTTTATTCAATAAATTAGTGGCTCTGAATATTTAATATCTAATATAGATGAGTGAATGGGTTGATATTGAGAAATGGTATGCATAGAATAAACATGTACATGTATTTTATTAACACTTATAAAGCGATATATTGTACGCTTAGTATTTGACCAATCAACAAGATTTATTTATGTGTGCCCGTAAGAGAGAGAAAAGAGAAAATTAATAAATTTAACCTTATAGGGTAAGAAAAAAATCTCAAAAAATCTAGTTAAGTACGATATATGCGCTCTCATTTAATCTGTACCGAATTTTAAGGTGTCAAAGTAATACGGTTCATCAAAATTAAATTCTTATACAAATGAAATGTATTAATCATTCCGGCCACACAAAATAGGCTCATTTTTCTTTGGTATGTCCATACAAAATTATCAATTTTTATTTGAAGACTGTGCAATTATTATAAAATTAAATAAATTACTAATATTACTTCTTATAATTATTAAAAAAAATATTGATAAGATATTTTTGTTATTTTAACACTAATTAAAATTGTAAAATTATTTCTAATCATGGCTTACCGACAATGACACTTTTATCATTTTCTCAAAGATATTAATTACACTCACGCCCAATGGTTTTAAATAACTAGATGTTGCCCCTGTAGTTATGAAAGTCACAGATTGACCCCACAAACTTTGATCAATGCATCATAAAAGCCTTCATTTATATATATTTTGAAAACAATTTCGATTTGACCATATATTTAAGCTTCAATGTTATACTAATTATATACTCATAAAACCTGGTCAAGAAATCCATAATACATGTCTATCTGTATTGAGAAGTAATTTCTCTATTGCTACAAGGATTTTAATGTTGATACATTTTTACCATGGATAATTATATTACTTCATATGGATTTTGGTTGACAAGTTTGTGTACAAGAGTGATCAAGAGTCTACACCTTGATTAAAACAAAATATAAAAACTTTGGGGGTCTAACTGCAATTTCCAGAACTATGGGGGTCATCTCTTTCGCATTCTCTCTCCTCCACGTTTATACAACTAGACAACACTTCTGGAAGAGGCGGCGGCGGCTGTAACTCTAAATATTTAAACTTAGTGTATGAAAAATTAATATAAATCATATAAATAGAATTTTATAATAATATTTTTATAATCTTATATAAAAGATTTTATTTTTGTGACACATATTTTACCTCCTATTGTTCTATAAATTTTGTAGAGTTGACAACCATATCTTTCATTTTCATTGAATCGTAAACCGTCCAATGTATAAGTTGGTGTCCTTCTAGAGGCTAATATTTTGGTGTCCCAATGCCTCCTTATTTGTATCATTGTATTGTTCATCTCTTCATTTGTGATAGCAAATAATATAGGATATTCAGGCTTTAAAGTTAGATGTAGTCATCAACTGAAATGACTTGCTCGTTTTAATAGAAGTTTGGTTTCAACTCACTCAAAGTCATGACACGTCTTGGTTTATTCAATAAATTAATTGATTTGAATATTTAATGTAGATGAGTGAATGGGTGGATATTGAGCAAAGAAATGTGTTAATGTCACACATATATTGGTTTTTTGGACGCTGATTATATAGAATATTTTTGTGAATTATTTGGGCAATATAATCTATTTATTCTTGGTAATGCAAGTTGTATTTGATTAAATTTTGGAAGTATTTCATTTTAAATTTTCTAGTTTTGACAAATTCCTCATTCATTTTATGAGCTCATAGCAAGTATTGATTCTGATGATAATTCCGGTGATGCTGGTGCATTAATTCAAGCAGATTTGCCGTGGTGTATAAATTGAGGGATATGGTCCTATTACTTGTTGATCTCTCTTATCTCAAAAATTATATTGAAACACAGTGGTAATACATATTATAAAGATTGTTGCAATAATATTTGTGATAGACTTATTCTATAAGTATGATTGATATGTTCTTTTGTTGAGATTAATATTATCTATCTTGTAATTGTGATTGGTAGCATGAAGATGAGTGGTACTCGCTAAATTATTCACTAAGTAGATTCATCACTATAGCTACAATTGTGAGAGAAGGTCTTTGATTGTGTAAGATCTATTAGTGGATGTAATATGTGATTTTGACTTAGTGAATTATTTACTGTCTGACGTAGCCACATGGACATAGGCACTGGCTGAATCACGTAAAAATTCCATGTGTCCATTTACTGGTTAATTAATCTTAAAATTACAACATACATGCTAAAACAAATTGAATTGTATATTGTTGCAAAAGTTGTTGTAACAATTTGTGCAACAACAAACATTCAAATCTTTCAAGTGTTATCAGAGCGGGCCATAAACACTTATTTTGTGGATATTTTGGGACAGGTCTGAGTTGAGAAATATGGATTTCTTAAAAGAAGATGGTTCCGTGTCAAGACTTTCTCTGCTTGATGGAATAAATTATTCTTACTGGAAGGCTAAGTGACGGCATTAGTGACTATAATTTCCAACGCAATTTGCGACGACATTGGTTAATTCCAATGAAATTTGCAACGGATAAATTTAAAAGTAATTAATAATAATTATTATTGTGATGATTTCAGCAACAGAATTAACCAACGGACTTTACAATGCAACATTTTCCGTCACAAATCAAACCATCCGTCGCACAATCTGTCGCAAATCAAACCAACTGTCGCAACATCCGTCACAATTAAAATAAATA
>MKEJ01033734.1:0-10893 GCA_001753735.1 Embelia ribes
AAATAGAGGAAATTTTAGAGCTCTTTACACTTTTATAATAGAGTTAGATATTTTCATATAAAGTAATATAATTTTAATAAATACTTTTTTCCAATAAATTTTACTTTGGTGGAATTGCTCAACTGCATTGTCATAAGTTTTATTATTCAAATTTATGGGATACATATCAATTAGTTATGCAAACATTTGTAATAAAGTAATAGTTGAAGGGACAATTTTTACATAATTCTCCAACATAAATCATTTTTTTACATTTTTTAAATATATAAATTTTTACTTGTATATTGATATTGATGTATATAACTTTCCAACATAAGTATGTTTTATTATTTAAAAATAATAAATTTTATCATTTTATTCCAATGCATAGAGTCATTTAGGCATATTTGTTTTTATTCTTTTTATATATTTTCAAGAAGATTAGGTTTATAGAAATTATATTACGATAATATTTTTGAATAATAAATTTAATTTTAATCAGTTTAAGTATTCAAGAAGCTTAAGTTTAATAAGTTTGTATTATAACAAATTTTATTTTCTAAAAATCCTACATTAATGAGACATATGTCAGTTAATTACGTGGACAGTTATTACAAGTAGATTAAAAATAATTGAATGAATAGCTTTTAAAGTTGAATTTATATCCACCGTCGATATAGAGATTCCATACACCATTGGCCTTTGACGAAAATTATGTGTGCACTTTTATATATATGGACAATTACAAGTGCACACATGTCCTTAATCCAAGTCCGCTGGTGGATGAGAATACATACACCATTGATGGAGTAAAAATAAATTCTAACTTTTATATAATTTTTATATTTTTTTAAATTATAATTCTCATCATTTTGTTTCAATATATGTATTCAGTTTTTATTTATGTGCTATTTTATATCTATTAAATATAATTACGTTTAGAAGATTCTATAATGGTGATATTTTCAAATACAGTAATATAATTTTACTAAATTTTGTTATTCAAGAAGTTTGCGTTTTGATTAACTTTGATTTTATGTATGTGTAGATTTTGACCACTAAATTTAAGGAAAAATGTAAAAGAATATAGGGACACTTGTCAAAAAATAACGCAATCACTTGTCAAATAATTATGCAGCCACATATTGCGATTAGAGCCAAAGTAGAAGCAATCTCAACTTTTATATTAATAAGAGATTCGATAACACATTGATCCTACTCAACTAGTATCGAACTTGTTTCAACGCCACTAATCTACAAGAACACAATTCCTAATTCAGCTTCAAAGACTATATATGTTTGCACGATACAATTCTACTGATTGACCTGAGTTGTATCGAAGTTGTCTTATTGTCACTCAACAACCCACAATGTGGCCTAACAAAATTGGATAAGATTAACCATTGCGATTAAGAGATTAATAAATCTTATATCGAACATGATATCGTATACTGATATAACCTAACTCGTATTGAACTTGTTTCAATGCCAACCGGCTAGCGTGGGCCCACCAAAATTCTGATACAATCCACAATTGGGTGTACCACAACCCGATACAACGCAAACCAATTTAGATTAAATCAAACCACCTGGTCTCACAAAGTGGGACCACACAAAAATGGACCCGGTTCAAATTTGAGCCAAGGACTCGACCGTTACAGCAATAACAAAAACCAAAAATGTATTTTTTTGGGGGGCAATAAATAAAATTTTTAAAAAGAGAAACTCAATATGTATTCTTTGTATAGATATGGAGAAATCAATAATTAGAGGTGTGATGGGATTTTTTTATTTTTTTTTTGGAAATTAGGTGTGATGGGATTGGGAGGACTGCAAACTCGAATTATTCTCCTTTGATGCAAGATTTTGCTTTCTTATCCCTATATGCCTCTCTATCTAACACTATCAAATATAATGTGACGGTAAAAGACAAAATTTTGACAACGGAAGCATAATTTTGTAATAAAAAATTATATAAAAATTTTATATGTTTATGTATAAAATTTTATTTATATGGATAAAAATTTGTCTCCCATCAGTATTAGATAATTATAAAACCCTTCTCCTCTTTGTCCATGTATTATTATTTTTTCATTATTAATTTAAGAAACGTATCTGGTTCTATGCATACATTCAAGTTTGTTTTGTATATACAGATAGTTATAGAATAAAATAATAGATTTATTTAAGCTAAAATAAAAAAAAAAACTAAACATTCAAATAAAATTAAATTTAAATATATATATTTTAAAATTCTTGTAATGCTGCGCGATTAGCAAGCACAAGCTGAGGAGAGAGAATAAACAGAGCAATTTATTTCAAAAGAAATATAAAAAACAAAAGCAAAAACAGGGGACACGTGATAAAGAGAACACCAAAGGCAATTGCATGCGTGTATAAGATTCATCATCGCCATCATCTCTCCTTCTCTCTCTCTCTCTCTCTCTCTCTCCCTATATGCATTTGAATATGCCCCTAAACAACCCACCTTCAAAGACTGCATCTTTTTTGGTTAGTGTTGATAAATTGGATCTCAATTGCTTTTCAACTTCAATTTAATTTGTTTTTAAAATTGAAATTGGTATATTGAGAGGGATATTTCACTTGGGTTTCGTTCTCTTCTAATTAATCGGGTTTCATTTGCTTTTAATTTCTCAACTTAATTAGGTTTTAAAAGTGGAATTGGTATATTTCACTTGGGTTTTGTTCTTTTCTAATTAATAATTGGGTTTCTTTTGCTATTAATTTCTCAATTAAATTGGGTGCATTTCACTTGGGTTTTGTTCTTTTGTGGGTGTTTCTATTCACTTCTTGAGCAGTCACATTTTGGGGCTTCACAGTTACACATGTATACATACATATACGTATGTGTATAATGCTCTGTCTTATTTATTTGGACTTATCCGTCTATTTTTGGGGATTTTTGTCCAACTTTGAATGTGGACGGGGAACAATGCTAAGCAATGGTTTTTGTCTTCTGGGTATTTCTAATATTTAATTAATTAAATATATTTTCATATGTATGTATATCCGAGTAGGGACTAGGGACTGTTTCGAAATCTGAACAGAAGCATTGAACAAGGTTTGAGTTTTGGGGCAATTCCTGATTTTTTTTGCTCATTTTATTGTTTTTGAAAAAAGAAAGAACTTTTTTAATTATTTCTTCTAAATTCTCTTTTAGGTATTCGAGATTTGAGCAAAGATGATACGTTCATGATTATATTAGCATTTTTTTACACTGATTTTGTGTCATATTTTGGAAAATATAATCAGCTTAATCTTGGTAAGGCAATTTGTCTCGATTAAGATAAGTAAACATGTCATTACTAGCATGGCAGGTTTTTTATCCATTCCACAAGTTTATAGTAAGTATGATCAAGATTTTATTCTAGTGATTCTAGTGAATTAATATAACTAGATTTACCGTGGTGTATGAATAGAGATTTTTTGGGCCTTGTGTTGTTTTTCTTCATCATCTCAAAAATATATTGAAACAAATTGGTGGTGCAAGTTCTAAGAATTGTTGTAACAGGCTTTGTGATAAACTTATTCAGTAAGTCTGATTATTATGTTTTTTTTTAGATNGAAGATGAGTGGTGCTCGCTAAATTATTCACTAAATAGATTCATCAGCTGCAATTGTTAGAAGAAGTCTTTGATTGTGTAAAACCAATTAGTAGATGTAATTTCTAATTTTTTGACTTAGTGGATAATTTTACTAACTAAGCATGGCACGCTAAATGTAGGTAGTGGCCGAACCACGTAAAAAATTTTATGTGTTCATTTACTTACTGCTTTGTGGATGTTGAATTGTAACATTAATTAAAATTAAATTAAATATTGTTGCAAAAATTGTTGTAATAATTTGTGCAACAAGCATACTTCGGGGATATCTAAAGATAAGTTTCGATTTTTTTGTACACACGTGATTTGGGGGAAATCTCTCTTACTTGGTATATTATTTTAATTACAGGAAACTCTTGTTTCTGTGTATGCTTTTTTTAAAAAAATTTGTTTTTGGTGCGTTCTTAATATTTTTTTTTTTATATTAAAATTGTAATTTTCTCAATGTGCGGGATAATATTACCATAAAAATTATATAAAAAGGATAATTTACCTCTAAATAAATCATATATTGATTTTATGATTTAATTTCATCATTCAAAATAATATTTTGTCTACTATAAAGATTAATTATGTAACTTATTAAAAAGTTGGGAATCATTACTAATCATAAAAATTTTAATTCTAATATTTATTTTTAATTATTATTAAATTTTTCACATTTTAAAATTTTAGGACCACAATAATTCCAATTGAAATTTTGGGGATCGCATAGGACAAATTGAATTGAAAACTCCTTATTACTTTAAATATTAAAAAATCACTATCACTTTGAATGATTAAAAATCTGTGTCACTTTCAATATTAAAAAATCCGTATCACTTTGAAAAAATCATGTCACGTTTTAAGAACTTTTTATAAACATAAGTGTATAATTAAACATACTTTTACAATTGTTTTGTAAAAAGAAAATATATAATAACAAAAACAGAGGAATAAAAATACAAACAAAAAACTTATATTTGGAATATTAAATTTAAATATAAGAATGAAATTATTTTTCAAATGATCATACACCTACCATGTTATTCAAAAATTACATAATGGTTACATTACATAAATTTTTAGTTATTTAAATTAACTTTTTCTCACTTGTTAAAAAGTATAATATTATGAATGTTAAAATTGAAACTACATAAAAAATAAAAAGGAATAAAAAAAAAACACACTTTTAGGCTTCAAGCATCAATTTCATTGTTATTACCATAATAATAATAATATGCCAATATTTTAATTTGGTGATATGATGTGTATAGTTTTTCGTAACTAAAAAATTAAACCCAGATATAGGGAGGGCATAAAGATTGTCCTCAGCCGATTTTCTTATAAAACCTGGGAAACGCTCCGAACCTGCTAGATACCCCGAGAATAAGTGTTTTTTCTTTTTAGATAAAGAGAAAGAAAAACATATACAAATTTTGAAAAAATAGAAAAACCATGCTAACACCACGTAACCCTATTACAACTCACATTTTAAAGCATTCCCATAATCAGAATGCGCAATAGATATACTACAACAACTGCATAAATATATAACCACACAAATATATAAGTAAACGCTCTATTTACAATACAATATCGCTAAATGCTCCAATACTAATAACATATATTATATTTTGTTTTCACTCTAAGCACGACTCTCGCCAATAGGGCAATAACGGAATGTAATACACAAGCCCATTGGGCACAACATAAATCACGTCTACATAATTCCACTAACGTATAAGTAAATACAACTCACTAAGCCTATTAAATAATGCAACATTAATAAGGCTGATAAATCAAAATAAAATCCAAAATACATGTCTGTCCAAAATGAATATATACAATGATCAAATCACCCTCAGCGGTGCTGCTCACTAGCCTCAACACTTTTGGTATAAGTGTCTATAAATTAGAAAATGATGTGTATGAGTTAGTCTAAAAAATAAGGTGATATATGTGATGTTGTGCATTACCTGCAAATGTAATATCTATGCCACAGAATAATAATAAAATGCAATATAATGTCAATGCAATGCATATCCGCGAATGCACACATGAACTCACATATTCCCATAAAGACTCACAACTCACGGCTCACTATAAATTTGGGACAAGTGTTTTTCACTATTTGTAAAAACTATAGGACTACCTTGTAGAACCTATGTTATAATCCACCAGCACTCTTGACGCGATTATAGTGTATCCTTGATCAGATTTCCTGACTTTCACGGTAGGGCGCTGAGCCATCTCTTTACTTTTGCTCATTGTATAAAAAATCGATACGGTTCCGAAAAGAAATATAAAATGACTCAACTCGTAATGCAATACAACTCACATGAAAATATCAATTTCTCACTTTAAAACCCATTTTTTAATTCAATAGTTGCTTCACTTTGGATTCTCAAAAAAATCCATCTTTCTCGCAATTTCTCACAAGTCTCATTTTTCTCACCAATTCTTACTATTTTGAAATTTTCATTTTCAAAATCTCACAATTTATACTTTGATAAAAATCAATATCAAAAACTCATTTTTTTAACATAAATATGGCAATACTAACTATCATGAAATAAATACATCTAGATATAAATTCTACATTAACTCACCCACCATGCTTTCATTCCATTTATATTAATTCTAATACATAGAAATTTATATAAATATTACTCACAAAGAAAACAATTAAATTTACCCTAATCACACAATTAGAGTCTCATTTAAACTCGCAAATACATTTCTATTTTTTAGGCTACTCGTACCCCACGACGTGCTAAAATGCTCCTCGCAAGCTTTCGTCAAAATCCCCCTCAAATCCCCTCTTCTTCTCCCCTTGATTTGATATATCAAATGAAAACGGATCAATATGAATCCATAGTAAAAAATGGTATACTCAACATGAGGAATAAAAATATCAATATTATTTTCACGTATGAACGAGGTACGAAAAATGAGGTAATGATAATGAACATAGTAGGAAAGAAAACTTACATCCACACATAGCCTAGGTAATGAGGATTCTGATTATGCAAAAATATCTCGCAAATGATCCCCCAAGCTAGATGAAATTAGATCTCAAAATCTCGAATTTTCTGCTCTCCTAGTATCGCCTCCCCCTCACTGACAAATAAGAAAGAAGAAAATGAGAAAGAAAGAAAAAAGAAAAAAAAAAGCTAAAAAGTAAGTGGCAGGGGGGACCGGTCACATGTGTAGAAAATGTGACAAAATTTTGCTTAGGTGCAACATTAAATCATACACGATATAATATTCCACAGCAATATTTCACAACAAATTATTTTTTACGAGCTATAATAAGTAATATCATTAATAGACATTTAATAATATTATTTATTTCAGCAAAAAAAAAAAATTCATGAAATTTCGAGACGTTATATAGGAGAACCTACGATTATCATCCCTAAGGTTACTGCTATATCAGAATACACAAATATTTCCTTATACTTATCTAATTTTCATTCATGTTTATTTATACCTTAATCAGGATCTCATTGAACTATATTTTCTTTTTGCAACAACTTGAAAGCATCCTTCTTCAAGAAAGCTTGGTTGCAACTCCTAATGTCAATGTCACATTAGGTGTTAAGGAACATGTTCCCATAAATATTAACATTATCCCAGTGTTTAAGAACAAGTTACTACTCCTATGGAGGAACTTACTGCCGGTTTAATAATTCCACCAACAAGGGTAAGTTTTCTTTTCATTTATTTTGTTTCAAATCAATTACTTTTGATCTTTGTTAATTAGGTTATTTTGTCATGACAAAGTAATCTTAGTGTGGACTTGTCTGGTGCCTCTCCCACTAGTGTTTTATTCATTAGTGGTTTTGGTAGCACTCTAAAATATTTTAGGACAATTAGCTTACGTATTTGTGATCTTTTGTGCAGGTTTTTTCTAGCCATGCCATTGCTAGTATAGACTTGAAAGCCTTCCTTCAGCAAATTGCAATATTTGACTCAAGTCAACATCAGTCAATCTCAACCTCAGGGTCAAGTATACTAATCTTCCCAATTGACCAAGGTCAATATGGGATTCTCAATAGCTCTTACAACTTATTGGAAATTTTAGTTTATGACCTTACTAGAGTTCAGTTGTTGGAGCTTGTTGATATAATCCACAACCTAGTAGCTTTTACCCTCCAAGTTCTTTCCTTAGAATAAAAGGGCTAGGTTAAATCTCTATGCAAAAGAACTCTTTGCATGTTTTGACGATATCAAAGAGTTGCAAGTAAAGATTTAAGTTACACAGGCTTCTATAAATAAGATTTCTGAGGTTAAAATGAAACTCTCATAAAATTATGAAGGTTAACTTAAAATTTGACCTTTTGAAGGCTTGGGAGATAGAAGAGGAGCTGAAAAGATGGTGGAAATAAGCCCAACAACACATTATTAACCTAAAATAGCAAATTACTAACCTTACTTTCATTTCAAATGAGTTGATTGAACAAGTTGTTGATGAAGTTTCAAGTCTTTCACCCTTCTAAGTGACACATTATGTTCAGAAATAGGAGCAATTTAGGAACTTGTTCAAGAATAATACAAGAAGTTATATTGTAATTTATATGTGGCATGTAGCTTTGTTGAATAGGCTTTTGTATACTTGTGATTTGACCTTAAAAAGGTCTTGGGTCAATGTAATATGTACATTGCAATTATTTTTAATGGAATAAATGCTTGTATATATTTGGTTAATGAATTTCCATTCCTGGAGTATGATTATCTACCTTGTATGATATGCTTGAATATTGCCTCAGATAATCTTTCTTCTATAATTTCACTATTTTTCAAATTGATGGACAATACTTCTTTAAATATTTTTTTATTTATTTGCCTTATGTGTTCAAATCCTTCTAAGGATTATAACTAATAGGTTCTTATCTTAATATTTTCTTAATCTTAAAGATACTTTCCAATTTGGTGACCATTTTTCAATAACTCTATTCTTAGTTCCAAGAGGCAAAATAGTTTTTCAAACCACTTCATCTTCTGCTAAAGATTTTTATTTTACACTCTCAGTGTACGCCGTTTCTATTTTCTTCTTTTGAACAATAATTTTATTCAGGTTATCAATTCTTGCTTCCTCTAGATCATCAATTTCAATATTCATATCTTCTATGAATGAAAAATCTCAATTACGGTGTCTTACAATCTTTTAGGAGTGGACATTTATCTCCATTGGGATGGCAACAACATGCCCAAAGACTGATCCATAAGGAATTGTATTAATGTTGTCGTTATCGAATTCCTTTTAGCCCATAAAACACTTAAAACAATATATACCATTCTCTGGGGTAGGACTCAACCATCTTTGATATGGCTCCCTTTATAATCTTGTTTGTTAACTCAACCTGTTCATTTTCTTGTATATAATATGGAGTTGAATTTATTAACCTTATGCCAAAATTTGACATAGCTTTGTACGTCACTTCCATTAAAATTGGTAGCTTGGTTTGTAGTAATAGTCTCAGGTATCTCAATTTTTCATAGAATGTTTTTCTCTCAAAAATCTATTATCTTATATTGTGTGGCCTCCTTCATTGGAATGGCTTTTGTTTATTTGGTGAAATCCAAGATGTACTTATATTTTAATGATAAATTTGGTACTAATTTCCCAATTATATCAATAGCCCAACTTCTGAAAAGCCAAGGCTTTACTATTGATTGCAATAAATGTGTTGGAACTCCTTGAATAAGATCATGTACTTGACATTTTTTATAACCCTTAACATATGTTATGTAATCCTTTCTAATGTTGGCCAATAATAGCCATACTTTTTAATTTGCCATCTTATTTTATCTCCAATCTAGTGTAAGCTACATATTTTTTTGTGGGCTTCTCCCATGATTCTTATTGATTGCTTTGTGTCAATGCAAAGTAACATCAAACCATCACTGATTCTTCTATACAAATCCTCTTCTATTAAGATATAATTTATTGTTCTAAATCTTATTGATCTCTCGGTCTTACTGGATCAACTGAATTCTCCAATTACATATGAATGTAATATTTATAATTTTAATTGATTGGTTTTCTCTTTTCCAAATTGTGGATAATGTACTTCTCTGTATTCTAACTCATCTTTCAAATTTCTCTTGGGAATTTCAAAACAAATGCCATTTGAGCAATTTGGTTGGCTTCTGAATTCAGTACCCTAATCACATATTAGAATTTTATTAAATTGAAACAATTAAATAACTTTTTAACCCTCTAGAGTTACAAAGCTAGGATAGAATGATAGCATTGGTAAAATCCCAAGATTTGATATATCATCAACCGAGAATCAACAGAAACTGTTAAATTTCTAACGTCCATATCTATTGCTAGTTCCAAACCCATTATCAAGGCTTCATACTCAACTTGGTTATTTGTGGTTATTTTATTATCATCCATTTAGAATGAACATTAAAACATATCTCCTAGAGAGGAAATTAGTACTAAGCCAGTTTCAACACCCTTATTTGTTTTAAAGCCATCATAGATTAATTTCTAAATTTCTACTTCGCTATAATGTATTTAGAAATTATCATTTTCTAAAGGCAAATCAGGGTGCTTTACTAGGAAGTTAATTATTACTATCCCTGAACAAATTTTTATGGGACATATTTTAAATTACATTTTATTAATGCCAATAACCATTTTCCATATTTTTCCCTTAAAATGGGCCTTAACAATAAGTACTTTATTATATAGATTTGAGATATTACATACATTGTGGATGACAACATAAAATGCCATAATTTCACTGTTGAGAAATACAGAGTCTGGCATATTTTCCCAATAGTTGTGTACCTACATTCACAATCATTCAATCTTCTACTTACGTAGAAAATGGATTATTCAAAGTCTAGGTTATTATTTTGAGCCAATAAACTGCTTATTGATTGCTCATTAATTGATACATACAGTTTAAGTGATTTGCCATTTACTAGTGGTATCAAGATAGGTAAAGTAGTTAAGTATTCCTTGATTGAGTTAAAAGCTCTTTGATGGCATTCAATCCACTTGAATTCACTTTTTGATTTCAATCTTAATAATGCTAATATTTTTCCAGCTAAGTTCGAAATGAATCTCCTCAAGAAATTCACTTGTCCTAGAAATCTTTGTAGTTTTTTATTGTTAGTGGGAGGCTTAGCTTCTAATATGGCCTTAGCCTTATTTCAGACAATTTCAATTCCTTTTTCGTGGATTAAAGATGTCACGCCCCCGGATCCCAAGCACCCGGAACCCGAGGGGTGAGTTGATACAGTAACACATAATAATCACAGCGACCCAAACCATAAAGGAAACAGT
>MKEJ01033740.1:0-11817 GCA_001753735.1 Embelia ribes
AATTTTAGTTAGTTTATTTTGTTTTTCCTTGACTCTAATTGTATATATTTTTCCGGCACACTGTTTATGTCGAGTACTGGACCTAGTGTAGTAGACTTGTATTAGAACTTTGTTTAGAATGGTTACATTATTTATCTCCTTTTAGTATGTTTTTTTTTTACTTTTATGTAGTTATTTTGTTATGGGTTTGGGTTTAGAATTCATCGCTCCTCCGGGTCCGGGTGCTTGGAAACGGGGGCGTGACAGGAAAGTTTTATATATTAATATCAGTTTACAGGTAAAATTTTCTATATTAAAAAAAGTAAAAAAATAATTAACGTTGGAGAATTATGTAAAAGTTGTCAATTCAACTGTCTTTCATAATTTGTAACATATGTCTGCATAACTAATTGATACGTGTCCCAAAAATTTAGGAGTTTTGAATAATAAAATTTATCACAATGTAATTCCACCAAATTAAAACTTCTTGGAAAAAAATATTTATTTATACTATATTAATTTATTTGAAAATGTAAGCATAATAAATTTCACTAAATGTAATATTGTTCTAAACAAAATAAAACATATACTAGAATCGGTTTTTAATTGGAACAAAAGGACGAAGATTACAATTAAAGAAAAAGATTAAAATTATTTATATTGAAATACTATATCTTTATTTTGTCAATGTTTATTTATGGGTAAAAATTTATATGCTATGAAAGTTTTATAATAATATATTCATATAAAATTTGTTATGCAAATTTTATATATTAAATTCGTAATAATTGAGTAAAATGCATGAGGTAATTTTTTAAAATTGATATAAAAATAGTGGAAAAAATAAATTACACTGTCACTATATAATAAATTAATCAAGAACAAATATAATACTAAAGATAATGACCAAAAAGTATAAAATAACATGATTGACATTTAGATCCAATAATTTAAAAATGAATAATTCAGTTATACGCTAATGCAATATAATTTTCAACAATATTGTGCACGTAAAAAAGAGGAAATGTCATTAATGCGTGTGATAGATTAATGCATATTTGGGCAAAATTTTAAGCACAAAATAACTAAACACTCTAAAACTTTGTTACAAATGCGTGGTCCCAATGATGGAAAATAAAATAAAATAAAATATACTACTTAAAGTTACTCATTAAGGAAAATTATTCAAAATTTTCATTTTCAAATAAATTTAATGCATACCTTTTTAGGAGAAGAAATACAAACAAATAAAAAACAAAGAAGAACTGAATACAACCTCTACCGTAAAAATAGAATAGCACGCCAAAAGGTTGCGTAAAACATACATGTTGGAAGTTTCATATAAAAAATGAGAATTTTGGAAGTCTTGAGCACGCCAAAAGTTGGAATTGTGTAAGATTTGATATTTGTTTTGACTAAATACTTGTCCTCTTTTTGGATTTTGATATTCAAAGAGAGCCTATACTTTTCATACTCTGTGATGTTTATTGTTTACGTAAAGATCTTATCTTTTATAATCACAAAACATCGGTAACTGTGATTATAAGATATTGAACTATTGACAATTTGGCAAGAGTTGGAAATTAATCAAAAGAAGGCAATTGGAGAAAGCAAGCAAGTGGTTGTGACTGATTTTATTTTAAACACCACAAAACTATTCCCATATGCAATGAAAGCAACAATAACCGATATACCCAATGGAAGTACACAGATTAACAACCTGTAAATAAATGATATAATGATTTACGGGTAAAACTTCTCTCGACATAGACGTTTAAAAACCACGGAGCCTTCAATTCCTGGCCAAAGAATCCGCTAACAAATTAGAAACGCATAGCCAAGTCTCCTCGTGTTTAATGTGGGGGCACGAATAAGTAATGAAAAGATATAAGAAGTTTTTAACAACTATAGGAAAAATGCAAGAACAAGACTTAAGATATTTACCCACAGTAAATTGTAACGTCCCGAAATTTACAGGTAAAATTTTTTACATTGTTAAATGATATTATACTGGTTATAATATTTTTTCTCAAGTGTATACATGATATACTAGCGTTTGGACATGGTGGACGATTTTTCGTGATTGTGATTTGGCCTCAGAAAATAATTAAATACGGAAACACAAGTTATATTCGTGACAACAATTTGATTTTTTGGTAATATCTCGAAAACCATGACTCCTATTGAGGCTTATGATAAGCGTTGGAAAGTTATTTCAAATAATTTACGACTTCTATGTTTTGTCAAAAATTTAATTCGAAGCAGAGAATGGTAAAAAAAAGTGGTTTGAAGCATTCATAAAAAACGAGTCAGTAGACGTGACACCAGTTTCGTATTTTGGCCATATCTCTCAAAGCGTAACTCTGATTTGGCTCTACACTGTCGTTGAAAAGAGAATTTAATTATCTACAACGTTTGTGTTTTAACAAAAAGTTAATTCGAAAAGCAGAGTGGTCAAAATGGGATCCGAAGTGATTGGACCAATGTAGTCAGCATTGGCCGTGGACCCACTGGTTTGGTTCGAATATAAAATTATGTTATGAACATATTTTTTTGCAGAACTCACGCAGAAAACAATGGATAAGAAGTGGAAGAGAGGGAGAGGAGAGAGAAATTCAATTTTCAAAGAGCTAGTGACTCGTTAACAAAAAATAAAAATATATTTGGACTTTACGTCAAACGATGATCATTTTGACATAAGTATGTCTTCCTATCTTGTTCATTTGATTTTTCTCTTTTTGAGTGCACGTGTTACCCGGAAAAAAAAATAACTTGATATTCTTATTCCTTGTCATCTTATGATCATTTTTATATATGGATTTGATACGATCCAACTTCGTTTGGTAGGTCAAATCGAGGGATAAGCGGAAAGCACTATTAGCAAATTTGGGTGATTTTGTCTCATTTCGTTCGTCATATGACTTCAATGTATAAACCATTTTTACTTCCCACCTCGATATCTACATTTTGATATAAATATTATCGTTCGTCTTCTTGGGAGATTTTTTTCTCGGTTTATGGGTCGACGAGGTTGATCGAATTAAAAATCATAAATTTATTTCTTATGTCATACAAACAATTTTGTTGTATAGGATTGTTATCACTTGAGGAGTGTAACTCGATGAACGTGGCTCGGTTTGGTTGAAGGGCAAGCGAAGAATTTTGGGTTGGAGCTCAAGCGGACTTAAACAGCCTTTGGGGAATTCTCGTTCAGGTACAGACGGATACTCAACTCCTTTATATTTTGAACTTTGCTATGTATATAGGCATGTATATACACACCTTAGTTTTTTTTGGATATATTGTCAGTGTATTATATTGGTTAATGGATAAATTAGCTACTACAGTATTTATCGTAGCTTAATTATTTCTGTGATTTAAATTCGGTATTAAAAAAGAATGTGTTCACACGAGATGGAATACATAATTGTTTCTGAGTTGGTCAGTTTGGTTCGGTTTGGTTAGTTTGGTCGGTTTGGTTCGATTTTGAGTGGTTTGATCGGTTTGGATTGGTTAGGTTGGTTTGGTTTGGTTTTATTTGGATTGGCTTGGTTGGTTTGGTTTGATTTGGTTTGGTTTGGTTTGGTTTGGTTTGGTTTGGTTCAGTTTCGAAGTAGATTTATTCATTAAAACCAAAAAGTACCGTTCGATTTAATAACAAGAGGACTACAAAAAGTAAAGTTTCGAAATTTATATTATACACAAAAAGATTCAACATACGCTTCTACAAAAAGTAAGCACATTTGGCCTCATGATAAATTAATAACCACCACGGTTTGATTACCCTAATTTTGAATAAATCAACAGGTACCATTTCTAAATTTATATTATAACAAATTATCAAATATTTTTTTTCATAAATTTAAGTCTTATTTAAATGTGTTTGGTGATCGCAGTACACTAAAATCACATTTTTTTTATGGACAAATTTGTAAGCTTGAAACTCATTTAATGATTTTGAGTCTATTGAATGAAGTTTTTTTTACCCAAATATAGTTTCTTGAAAAAATAATTCCTTTTCTGGGTTTATTTTTTACAAGATGGCCACATAACTTTCAAGCTATTCTAAATAATCACCAGTTTTAAACCTTAGAATAATAAAAGGTCCTAATAAAACTTACGTACCTTTTTTTTAATAATATCAATTTTAACAATTTCAATAGCCATAGATATCAGATGTTATTTCGTAATTTGACTGAGTGTATGGGATTATGTTCCATTTTCAGAAATGCAAAATTATTAAATAGAATAAATAAGGAAATATTTAACGCATGTTCAAGATGTATTAAATCTATCACATTACTCTTATAAAGACTATAAAAATGATTCTTTATGTATAATGAAAATAAAAATGTTTCAGGGATCTGTTTGCATATTTTTTAATTTCATTTTACAAAATTTTAAAATCTCAAAAACTAAACTTTTTTTTATTGAATCTGTTTGGAGATTTTACGTCAAAAAATTCAAACTAGAAAGCCTTTCCCTCCTATTCACCCTCTTCCTCTCCTCCATCTTCTTTCACTTCATTTCTATTTCTATCCAATATTTTTTTACTCCCAACTCATAACATTTTGTAAAAAATAATGAATTCGTTTTTGGATTCAATAGTGTTATGATTTCATGCTAATAATCTTCTCCTTCGTTTTGCGATTTGTATGGACTAATTGGATTAGGATTAGATCTAGTGGATTGGTTAATGACAGATAAGATATTGGCGGTGATAAATTTTGTTAGGATGATCCATCAATAAAACAAAGGCCACGCTGATTTTATCCATACTTGTACGTAAAATTGATAGAAAAACTCTCTAGTCTGAAAATATTTCGAGACACACTAAACATTTCGTACATGCTAATAAAGAAGATTTTACCATTGTTTCTGAAACAAAATAATGAAGCTTGTTGAGGCAACAAACTTAAATTGCAAGTTATAACTGAACTGAAAGCAAGAAGCAGATGCCATATTTGGTGCAATGGAGCACCATATTTAACTTAATATTGCAAACATGAATGGGGATGATTTTCAAACAATTTAGACAGCATTTCGAATTTCGGGTTGGAATAAATTAAAAAAATCCCAACCCCAATCATTTTAGTTTTATCCCATGGAACTAGTATGTAATCAAGTTCCATGGAATCACGAGATTTTTATTCGAAACAATCAATTATAATTACTTGGCCCCGACGACAGCAGGGGCAGTACCTCGAACGGTTAGGACAAAGGCTACATATTCACCATAATGCATGGTGTACTTTGTACTCTGGTAACGAGTCAGCTTAATATGCTTACGAAGCGATTCGGTTATCGTGCCATTGAAACCTGCTTTCCTCATCAGCGAGTCAATTGCTTCTAATTTTGTCCAACCTGTGTCCATTTATCCCAAAAATAGAAGAAACAAGGAAAAAAAGGAAAAAGGAAATCATTCCAACATTTCAAGTCTATTAAAACCACAATCAATAAATTTACTAAATACTACTACACAAACTCCAAAGACTAAACCATCTATTAATCTGGCATAGCTATATGTGGTAGCATTCTCGGTATGCTGATTAAAAGAGAAGGATACAAATGAATAATGGATCTAATCTAATCGGTATTACAAACAGTGTCCTCAAAGAAAATGGTAACTCTACTGTCATCATAAACAATTTTGCTCACATTCAGGGTCAGTTCGCTCCGGATAAAAGGTCCAAAAAAGGGGGCAGATACAACCTATCTTTTTCCAAAAGGTTAGCACGTAGGATCATAATCTCGTTACGCAATGATTTTGTAATAGAAAAACTTGTTTTAGTTAGGTGGTAAATGAATGGTATTCACAAAGATTAACTTGGGCACTAACCGAATATAATTAATACATTATCTTCCAACACCTCAAATGCTCATACTTTTTTTCCCCTATTTTTTAGGACATATCGAACACCTTAAACTCAGATATGTAAAATATCACCACAGAAACCCTCTTAATATTTTACCTATTGAAATATCGAAACGAACACTACAAGAATCCTAGTTTAAAACCAGTCCATGATCATCCTCCTATTAATTTGTTCAAAAAAACACAAACAAAAGGAATGCAGAGTAGTAATCCAAATATATACATATATATATATGAAAATCTTGGAAAAGTGTTAGGTGTTCTTGGAAATTATTTTAGGTGTTCTTGGAAATTACTTTTCTTAGTCCTTTTCATCAGTTATGCAAGGGGCAGCGGTCTTTACAAAGACACACGCTGGCACTTGCATAACTGATGAAAAGGACTAAGAATAATATAGACACACGCAGGCACTTGCATAACTGATGAAAAGGACAAAGAAAAATAATTTCCAAGATTTTCATCCATCCTTTTGTCATCATCAAGCCAAACCAATGTGACCCCATTTGAATACTTACTAATGAACCTCAAAGAAATGTGTAAGGTACAAGGATGCTAGGGAGCTTTAGCAAAGATAGGGGCTTATAACAACCATATTTGAGGCATTAATTCAAAGTACAAAACTCACCTTCGTGGGCAGCCACTTCAGGCAAATATGTGGCATTCCGCTTAGTATTATACTCGGGATCGGTAAACTCGATAATCATTCCATGCTTTCCAACCTGCAGAAAGCAAGAAGAATCCAAAGTGAGATTTAGGAATACAGGAATGGCTTAAAAAAGAATGCTACTCTGCACCCTCTTTCCCACCCTTAAAACTGAAATAATTTCTGTCAGAAAATTTTAATCCAATGCTCATTACTTCTCCCCAGTTTCAATGTTATACAACCTTTTCTCATCACTCACCCAAATGAATTATATTGGATCAATTCCAAAGTACTAAAACTTGTGATCCCAGAAAGCATAAGCCGTTTGACCACTCAAAATAACATGGTAAATTTGTCAAAAATAAGAACTTTCCCAACTATTCTACATCACTGTCAGTGCGAGATTACACATTTCTAAAAATCATGCTTGCGGAAACTATTGGATTAAATTCGTTTTAATCGCAACTCAAAAAAGATCAATTATACCAGAGCCATACTCTGAACCCTACGAAATTATTCTCACTTCACACAAAATGTTGCTGAGACTAGTAAACATTTTGACAATAAATGAATTTAGAAGGTTCAAGTAAAGAAGGAAAAAGAAAACCACAACTATCTGAAGTTGTTGGACTTAACATACAGTGCATAACCTCAAACGATATATGCATAACCTCATTCATTTCCAAAACTCAGAACAAGCAGAAAGCACTAACCTCCCAGTCAAGGTAATGAAGATTGTATTCATAATCAGTTAGAATGAATACTGTACATTGCAGTAAAGGCAACTCTTTAGCTTGTATTGGAGCGAATCGACAGTCCCTTAGGGCGCTGTAATAAGTTACAGATTAGACTGCACATAAGGCCAAGCTAAGTAGAAGCTGGTAAGAGTTGGAGATTCAAAACAGGGAATGAAAGAATAAGAAATAAACTTTCAAAACCATAAAAATATAAATTCTTAAATAATGTTGCAGTGAACAGGCATGGTCCCACAACGTGGAACGTATACATGCATATGGGTACACCACATGGCCTTCTACAGGTTAATCTAGAACAGGTTAGGCTATTCAAGCGTTGCTTTTTGGTAATTGTCATCTAATTAAATTGATACAGTTTTTTGTAACTATCCACGGCAAAACACATACGTTTTCATGCCGTGGACCAAATTTTCACATTATTTACCATTAAAATCTTTCAAAATTTCCCTTCAAATAATGGTTTAAAGATGCACAAATAGAAAAAAAAAATTATCATATCACTATGGATCGTTAACTTCAACTATTAGGCTCAGAGGTATACCACAGTCTGGGGCATGCATATATAATTGCAATTTGCACGTGAATTAACGGAGTTGGTAAATATGGCACTACTGTATCTTCACTTAAGCTAACTATTTCCCTAAATTTTCAAAGAATACTCTTTCACCAATATTCATTGAAACACAAACCTATAGTTTCAAAATTTATTAGCCAAAAATGTTACCCTTTTTTATGAGAAATTGAAATAAAAAGAATGAAAACGGCTGGCATGGGGGACAAACCCATACACTGTAAAGCACCCAACAATTTTTTACATTCGCCTAAGTAAAATGGACAACCACATTTCAACCATACAAAATGATAAGATAAAGCATTGCAACTTAGCTTGACAGATAAAAATATAAACACCACCCATGCGTACACACAGAATAGAACAATTTCTTTCCAAACTTATGTCCGGTAGTTACCTGGTTAAAGCATAGTCGCGAAACCCATTGATCAATTGACAAGCCTCCAAAGTCCCAATGCATCCACGAAGTCGGGGTTCTACGCCATTCTCTGCTTTCTTCCAAGTGACAAACAATGGGCTGAAATTTTGTTAGGGCAACCCTTATTACATGCACTAGGGTTGTGTTTATAAATGCACATCTAACACAGCCATTGCATATTGAACAAGAATGTAACTAATGGTTTTAGCAATCGCACGTATGCATCAGAGCAAAAAATAAAATGAGCAGGAGGAACCAAACAAAGGTAAAGGGAGCTGAAGGATTTTGTCTCTTTAAAACAGAAATGAAACAGGCTCCGTCCACATATTAGGAAAAAACAAGCCATCAAAAAGATAAATCAACAAGCCATGTGATTCAAGGGATAAACTAATAAATGCAATACCAAAAATAAAATAAAATCTCTCTTTTCGGGTTGGAGGCAGGGAGTAAACCAATAAGCACGCAAAAAATATAGAATTCTAAAATTGTTAAAAGCTAGCAGACTGAATGAGGAACGGACTTATTTTGTGAATGAAGTAGCAGTTCTTAAATTCCCAAAATCGCACTCACCAAGATATATAGGATTCAACTACCAGAATTAATAAGAAAATAATTAAATAAAATTTACAAAATTTTATTGAAAAGAATAAAAGAGAAGAGGAGTTTTGAGAGACTCTTTCTCTAGCCTCCAAAGTTAAATAAGAGAAAGAATGAATGACTAAAAAGAAAATTAGGGTTGAAATAACCCTTTTATTTCTCTACACTAATTAAGATTATAAAAAAAATATTCTTAAAAAAATATTTCCTAATCGGGTTTGAAATAAAAATAATGATATAAATTAAGTGTTATCCTTTTATCTCCCGTGGCTGACTAGTCAACAACACTGCATTCATTCACGAAAAAAATTCATAACTCGTTGTAGAAAACTCAGAATTGATCTCTATTTTAACCATTGTAAAGATAATTCAATGAGCTTTCAAAGCATACCAAATTTGATACAAAAAGATTTTAGTGTCAATAGACACTTAAGTTCTATAAAATAAATAAATAGTTCATTTATTTATTTATTAATTTTATTGTATAAGTTTGTTTTCCTTTAATAAACAAACAATAAATGAATGGTTGTAATCATTCCTTTTATAACCGTTAGTAACAACGCTTCATTAATTAACTTTAAAAGGACCAGAGCCCTACTGCCGTGATATATTTTCATGCATAAAAAAAATACTCATTGCTCTCTCTATATAGTTAAATGATCACTTTATTTCTCTTAATTTTATTTTACTTAGCGTAATATCATCGACAACAGTTCATCATTTGCCTTTAATTGAACGTAATTTTTGAGGGGTTCCTTGTGAATATATTGGATTGGATCTTGAAATCATTCATTTCATTTAATCCTTTGCGTGGGTGAAATATTGGCTTGAGGACAGTGTTTTGCGATATCTCAATGTTTCATCTTGTTTTCTGTCTTAATTCTATTTTATTTTTGTTAATTATTATATATTGTCCTACAATCTTTTGATACTAATAATCATAAATCATTTTGTACAATAAATAATTATTTAAAAGCATAAACTTAAAGTAATTTTTCTAACAATTCTAAAGGCAATATATTTATGTGAAATATAATCATAAAGGTTTCGTTTTATGTGAAAAACGAAAAGAAAAAAAAATATTTTTGTTTTGGAAAGGAACGCAGTTGTTGGTAGTGTTATAACTCATTATTTTGAACTCCAAAATTTCACCGCTGCAACTTGTGACTTGTTTAATTGTGTTGAAATTTTTGTCCGCTTGTTAAATTGCAAGCAGTTGGTTGAATAATTAGAAAATTTTTCATGATACGCTAATTGATGCAATAGTTAAACATTGATTTGTTCCTTGCTACTTATATAATCAAATTAACATTGAATTGTTACTCGTTATTTCCCAGTAGGTTTGTAAACCCACTGTCTTATTGTTTCAATCCAAAAAATTTTGCAAGCAACACTTTTACAAATCAATGTAAAAATAAAAATAAATAAATAAAATTGAAAAACTGAAACTAGAACCAGGAGATAAGAAGCAATTTTGTTTTTCAAGTTTCCAAATTCTTCAATATCAGTGTATATAATTTCTATTTTTCCGTTTATCTGAATTAATAGTTCATGCAAATTTGTTTGTTTTAATCTCAATATTCTAGATTTATTCGTTTCTCTTGACTAGCATATTAACTTCAAAATGATCAACTTGAATAAATTTGATGAATCAAATATCGTTAACCCATAAAATTTTAGCGGTCAAAATTTTCATTGGTGGCAAAAACAAATGAAATATTGGTTAATTGTTCTTGGTTTGGTCTTTGCCTTAGAAGATACTAGTATTGACAAAAATCCTTCTAGTACCTGAACATGGCTAAGTCATGAGGAAACTGAGTTTCATTGTCTAAATAAAATACTTAGTGCCTTGTCGGATTATCTGTTACACCCTGAATTCTAGCCACAAACCCGGGTCGTGAACTAATAGTAACAAAAGAAAAGAAAAGAAAAAGAAAAGAATAATAATAATAATACCCATAATAACCAAAAGAAATCAAAAGATTGCTACATCGTCCATGCCAACATACAGCAATAATCATAAACAAAGTTTGATTACATAAACACCAATTTCCATAATACAACGATCCACAGCTAATATATACAACAGTAGCTAATAATAACACGTGTATATATGCGATCAAGTTAAATTCTCATGGCTAAATATACAGACAATTCTACATAATGAGTACCAAATACAAATACAACATACCCCATCAGTGGCCTTTAAAAAATAAAACAAATGATGCTATCGCTTCCTCTATAACCTAAGTTTGCCCACTATGGTCCTTTGCCCCTGTACATTTATAATCATGTTGTACAAAAAGAAATAAAAATAAATACAGTAAGATTTCTAGTAAAACTCTAAATACGAGTTTAAATGTTTCATGATATATATGTATATGATGCTATATAATATGCCAGACGAATGCTCCAACAATGTCCAAACATCATTTTCATAAAATATTTTCCAAACCAAACACATTTCCAAAATCTACGTTTTTCCGCATACTCATATTTTCCATATTTCTCATTCTCATTCTCATTTCTCATTTCTCATTCCCATTTTCCTTATTTCTCGTATCAAATGCACATTCCGAGCTTTTATTCAAAATTTTCATTTTCCAAACTCATTTGCTCATTCCGAGTCCAAATATATTTCTCACGCAAAACCAATAAGGCTTGACAACACGTGGGACCTTAGATTTGGCTCGCCGCCAGGACTACAAGCACCCTATATATCTTATGAAACAGCACGAGCGGCACACATACCTCGATTCATACACCCGACTCAAAGCTGTCAAGTTGCTCATAAAATCTCTATTTTAGTTTGGTAAATTTTGACCTAGCCCCGGAAAAAAATAGAAAAGACTCAATTTGACTCACGAATGCTCATACATTTTCTATCCCGAAAATCTCCACATTTTCATTCCTAAAATAATGTCTCATGAATCATGATCATGTATGTATGAAATACTCGGATAATAATGAATGCAAGCA
>MKEJ01033748.1:0-15178 GCA_001753735.1 Embelia ribes
GTACGAACTAGGCACGAAAATTGAGGTATTATGAACGAACAAGACAAGGTTCGTGACTTACCTCAAAATGTACTCTATGCTTCGAGGATGAAAATTCTACCCTTAGAAATTATTTCCGACCTCGGGAGCTAGATCAATCGAGCTTCTAAAGCTTGGAAATTTCGTCTCTCTTCCCCCCTCTCTCTATGCTGATTCTTTTTTGGGGAAAAGGTGTACGGCCAAAGTGTTATTTCATGTCACTTTAGTCAATCAATTTTCAGTTGGATTGATCCAACCGTTGTTGAATCGATCCGTTCCAACTCTTGGATCGATCCACCAACTATTTGGACCGATCGGAGATCCGTTTTAGGTTTTGAAATCATACTAACAGTGAGAACATTAACACGCAGGTACGTAATCCGGTCTATTGCTATTAATTTTGCCACTTTTTTCCATTAGTTTTTAGTCTCTACTTTATTTATTTATTTATTATGATAGGAGAAATAACCTTTATTGAATTTGAGGAAAAATATTTAATTTGATTCCTAATTTATGTCTTTTGAGAATTGGGATTTTGATTGATAATAAGTTCTAGTATGAGGTCTTTAGAATATATTATGAGTAGCTTGTTAATTTATATTAATATGACTTATGATTAACTTTTAATTTTTATAACTAATATAGGCTATTGTGATTGAACTAAATGATATCTCATTATAAGTAATACAGATATCCTCGACATGGATGCTCCTTATGTTAGTAAATATGCTCAGGCTCGTAACAATTTTACGATAGAGCAACATTATCGGGTGGATATCTTCTACCCTGCTATCGATTCTCAACTTCAAGAATTAAATGATATCTTTAGTCCTAATGCGGTTAAATTTCTAATTTTTAGCTCAGCTTTGAATCCCCAAGACTCGTCTCCAACCTTTAGGATTGACGATATTTGCAAACTTGTAAATAAGTTCTATCCTGAAGATTTCACAGAGTTTGAAAAAATGCATTTGAGGGTGCAACTTCAACATTATGAATGCCATATAGTTTCTCTTGCTGACTATAAAAAATTATTGTTTATTTATGAGTTGTGCCAATGGTGGGTGAAAATAAATAGATCTACGGGACACCAACTTGTGTATAGAGTTCTTACACTCGTGCTCAAGCTTCCGGCGTCCACGGCTGCAGCAGGATGGTCATTTTATGCTATGAATATCATCAAAATGACTCTTCGCAACAAAATGGAAGACGGTTACCTAGAAAATTCTATGGTTATGCACATCGAGAAGGAAATTGCTCTAAAGTTCAGCACCGATTCCATTATTGAAGATTTTGAGAAGATTGGAAGCCGTCGAGTTCCTTTTTCTTAGTTTGACATCGGTTGTATGAAAATTTATGATTGTTATGACTTCGGTTTTTATTCCCTTGTCTATTAAGTACATTAATTGTGTTAATTTTAGTAGCAAATTTTGGCACGCTTAATATTATTTTTGATGTGGGAAGTTTGAACTTTATATTGCTCCCAAGGTTTTAAATAATGGTGGTGGCCGCTATAACAGTCACGGTGACAGTGTAATAATTTCGGAGTGTAACGACCATAGCATAACGGTTGCTGAAAACAGAACTGTGAATATTTTTCAACATCATTCGACTCATCTAAATTTTAATATCACGCATTATTTATACCATAAAATTACATTTTTAATAGACTTTCATGTTAACTTTTCTTAATAATTTATATAAAAAATAATAATATTTCTTAATATTTTAATGTTTTAAATATGTATTTTTTAATACTTTTGTAGAAATTTGACTTTAACTTTGGACCATTCACATCTGCTTATGGAATAACTCACTTTTTTTTGGGTCTCTTATGAATTATTTGATGAATTATTATAATAATTTTTTTGTATTTAAATTCCAAAATATCATTATTTATTTTTTTCGGTCACTCTCTTCTTTTTTGGCTCTTATGAACGATTTGATAAATTATTTTCGTATTATTATTATAAATTTTCTATGTCTAATTTCCAAAATATTATTGTTTATTTTTTTTAATTTTATTTGATTTTTTTAACGGCCATAATGGCCTATATGGTTTTGTAACGACCGATATAGCGGACGTAACGGCCATTACGGCAACAAATTTTGATTTTCGCCTCCATAACGGCCTGTAACGGTTTCGGCGACACGCAAAACCGTTACATCCGCCGAAACCATTACGTAACGGTAATGGGTAATATTTAAAACCCTAATTAAGATGAATTATAAATTTTAAATCTTCTAATTCTGTTTTTATCGGTTGCTACTTCCGACAGAGTATTCTTGGACTAGTTTGGCTTTCTCCATCGAAGAAGAGAAAAATTCAGATACTAAAGGATATTAGTGGCGTTGTAAAACCATCCAGGTAATTAACTTTTAATCTTTTATCTTTTCATTATCATGTTAACCAAAGTAGTTTTGGAATTTGTTGTTCAATCATTATTCGTTTTCATTTCGAACGGATTGCTTCTAGCACCATTTGTTTCGTCTACAGATGATGTAATTGCATAAGTGTATCATATAATTTATTGGAGCAATAATCCAACACTTTGTCGATAATTCGTTAAAGTTAATTAAATTGTGTTTGTTGTATTGTAAACCGTGAACATGACTTTCAGGATGATACTTCTTTTGGGCCCGCCAGGTGCGGGGAAAACTACTCTCCTAAAGGCACTCGCTGGTAAGCTCGACAAAGATCTAAGGGTAAGTTATCGCTCTTAAGCGTTCTTTCTATTTCGAATCCACTATTTTCTTAATTATGTTTTTATTATTTTCTTGAATCATGGTGACTTGGCTTCAAATAGGTAGCTGGTAAAGTCACTTACTGTGGCCACGAGTTGAACGAATTTGTCCCACAGAGGACCTGCGCTTACATTGCGCAACACGATCTCTTCTACGGGGACATGACAGTGAGAGAGACGATTGATTTCTCAGGGCGGTGTTTGGGGGTGGGCATGAGGTACGAGGTGCTGGCAGAACTCTCGAGAAGAGAGAAAGAGGAGGGCATCAAGCCAGACCCCGAGATTGATGCTTTCATGAAGGCCACAGCCGTTTCAGGCCAGAAGAAGCGGTTGGTCACCGATTGTATTCTCAAGGTAATGCCTTTGTTCTAAGCTGCTGTAGCTGTTAGGTGCGCTTGTGTGTGTGTTTTTGAAAGTATTAATGTTGGATGAACTTATTACAGGTACTC
This sequence comes from Embelia ribes, assembly GCA_001753735.1. Taxonomy (NCBI): domain Eukaryota; kingdom Viridiplantae; phylum Streptophyta; class Magnoliopsida; order Ericales; family Primulaceae; genus Embelia; species Embelia ribes. The sequence continues at coordinate 3,209 of MKEJ01033748.1, forward strand.
GGATTGGATATATGTGCGGATACGATCATTGGGAATGAAATGAAGAGAGGTATTTCTGGCGGACAAAAGAAGCGTGTGACTACGGGTATGCTTTATGAAACTGAGATCTTCGTTTATGTACTAAATAATGCCTTCTCATAAATTTCACCACCCATCAAATATTATTTCATTGTCTCTATCTAGGATTAGCCGACATTTTTGCCCTTTTTCTGCAATCTTAGTACCCCATTAAACAGAAGATTTTTGACAATGGGGAAGAATTGATTTTTTCGGAAAATTCTTCTATCATGTTATGAAGCTAATAACAAGAGTTAATGTAATTGCATCTTTCTCTTCGAATGTAATTAGCATTTGCATCTTCTAATTCTGTCGAGCAGGGCTAATTTATTTGCCATTATCGAATGGCATCGTATGTTTAACTAACTTCACTGGAAATTACCCCATTAATTTCTTATTTAACTTATAACACATTGTGGCTTATTAAAGACATGATTTTACATGCCTTGGTTGATCATTAACTTGTATATAGTTTGGGCAAAACTTAACAATTTGATGAACGTAATTTCGCCACTATGCTTTTTGGTATGTTTCCATAGTAGAATTTATCTCGCTTAGTTTGCGACATACTTGTTATATTTAGTCCTTTATCAGCAACTTTCACTGGATTTCTCCTCATGCTTACATTTTTGGACACTTTACGAGGCATTGCATCTGTTTTTATAACTAATCGTTGCAATATCTTGTTTGTTTAACACAATTCAGGAGAAATGTTAGCTGGACCAGCAAAAGCATTTTTCATGGACGAGATATCAACTGGCTTAGACAGCTCTACCACTTTCCAGATCATCAAGTACATGAGACAAATGGTTCACGTATTGGACGTAACCATGGTCATCTCCCTTCTGCAGCCAGCTCCCGAGACTTATGATCTTTTCGATGACATCATCCTTCTTTCCGAGGGAGAAATTGTCTACCAAGGTCCCCGAGAGGAGGTTCTAAATTTCTTCGAGTACATGGGTTTTAAATGCCCCGACAGAAAAGGAGTAGCCGATTTTCTCCAAGAAGTTACTTCTAAGAAAGACCAAGAGCAGTATTGGTTCAAAAAGGACGAACAATATAGATACATATCTGTTTCTGAATTTTCACAAGCATTTAGGTCATTCCACATCGGCGAAAGCTTGACCGCAGAGCTTAATGTCCCTTACGATAAATTGAGAGCTCACCCGGCTGCACTTGGGAAAGAGAAATACGGTATGTCTAAAAGGGAACTATTCAAGGCTTGTTTCGACAATGAGTGGCTTCTGATGAAACGAAATGGTTTCATATACATATTCAAGACCGTGCAGATAACTATAATGTCTGTACTAACCTTCACCGTGTTTCTAAGGACAACAATGCACTCGGGTGATTTGAAAGATGGGCAAAAGTTTCTCGGGGCTCTCTTTTTTGGTCTCAACAATGTGATGTTCAATGGGATGGGGGAGCTTGCAATGATGATGTTTAGGCTCCCGGTTTTTTACAAACAAAGGGATTCCTTGTTTTACCCACCATGGGCTTTCGGTTTGCCAATTTGGGTTCTCATGATTCCGCTTTCATTCATGGAATCAGCGATATGGGTCCTTATTACGTATTACACAATCGGCTTTGCTCCATCTTTCAGCCGGTAAGACTCTTAAACTGAGCTTGGTAATGCTTCTTGTGGGTTGCTTGGTGTTTCGTAAAGTAAAAGCTAGCACCTGGGGATGTGCTTTTATAAGTTGATTATGCTTTTCTTCTTATTGATTACACGTATATTTCTAACATATGTCTATTTTTGTATTTTTACAATTAAAAGAAAAATACTTTATCAAAGTGTTACCAAACACCATTGGTGTAGTACCCACATTCAAAACAATTTTGGGAAGAGAAATCAGAAAAACAATAGTGTCACCAAAATAAGCCTCGCTGCAACAATGTCTTTAAGGGCAAGTTGATTTTCTGCTTTTTGACTTGAGCTTCTATGCATTTGGTTTTTAAGCTTATATAAGTTAATTAATTTTTTTTGGGGGTACATAATAGTATTTTCTATCTTGAACTATTGAAGTGATAAAAAAACATTACTCATTCAGGTTCCTTCGTCAATTCTTGTCATTCTTTGGCGTACACCAAATGGCTCTCGCTCTATTTCGCTTTCTTGCTGCGGCGGCGAGGTCACCGGTTATTGCAAACACGCTTGCCACCTTCACGTTGCTAGTTTTTTTTGTGCTTGGAGGATTTGTAGTTGCCAAAGGTGAGCCACTTATTATATAACATACGAGAAAACAATCATTCCGTAAAAGTGTACAACTCATATTTGGCACTATTCTATGTATTGTTTTTTCCCTCAAAAATAGTATCTTATGCATCAGATGCTGACGACTTGCGACGTTGTACATGTTTCTTACATGATTGTTTATAGGTGTGTTTTTCCTTATCCAATTAATCGTCTTGGCCGAAATTGTAACACTCACTCGGTCAGCTTTTTTGCAGATGATATTCAACCATTTATGATATGGGGGTATTATGCTTCTCCAATGATGTATGCACAGAATGCTTTGGTTACGAATGAATTCCTAGATGAAAGATGGAACACGGTAAGACTCTTTTATACATGTTAATGCAACCTATTCTTCCAATTGTGTTCCGTTTCTCCTCATGCTTTTGTACTGCATATTAAAAATAAAAAAATATTGATTTCACTCTATTCTGCAGCCAAATACAGATCAACGCCTTGACGCAGCGACAGTTGGGAAACTCCTTCTCAAGGCAAGAGGCTTTTTCACGGAAGATTATATGTTTTGGGTTTGTGTTGGAGCACTCTTCGCGTTCTCTTTCCTCTTCAACTTATTGTTTATAGCGGCATTGACATTCCTAGACCGTAAGTTATCTCATCATTGCTCTGCCTTTTCTTCTCTTTGTTTTTGAATTTGTCTGTATCGATACATTTAACTTAGGGGCCGTAACCCTGCTTAATATCACTTTCAGCTATCGGAGATTCAAAAGCTGTGCTCTTGGATGATAATGATAGCAAAAAGAGCAATAAATCTTTTGGAAAAACGTCATCTCAAGGTAAGGAATATGAATGTTATATTTACCTTTTGATCTTGGCCACTTTCTTGTTTTCTCGTGTTTTCCATAATCGAATTGGTCACTATTTTCTCTCGAACACTATGATGAAATATAATTCTTTTTATCTTTGAATTTTGTTTCTCTTTTACCAAAGAACAATACGTGATAATACAGAAGAATACCACATTCTAGGTATTAGTACCTTAATTTACTAGAACATATTAAAAAGTCACCTAGCATCTGATTTTTATTTTATCACAGGTAATTCAATACCAGGGACAAAGTCATCAGGGGATGACTCTGGCATAGGCTCGTCTGATCATGCTCCGAGAAGAGGAATGGTTTTGCCCTTCCGACCCCTTTCGCTCGCGTTTAATCACATCAATTACGATGTCGCCATGCCTTCTGTTAGTCACTGTCTAAGCTCTCATCCTTTTTTTTTGGGTTTCTTTTTCATGTGCATAAGATGACAAGAGCAACAATGATAGTATGAGCTACTCGGAGCAAAACATACCAATTTGTTGCTTATTTAATCCAAAAATTAAATATTTTTTGGTCATTTGATTAGGAAATGAAAAGGGAAGGAGTTGCAGAGGATCGTCTACGACTTCTTCGAGATGTTAGCGGTGCTTTTCGACCTGGAATATTGACAGCTCTGGTGGGTGTAAGTGGGGCAGGAAAGTCTACGTTGATGGACGTTTTAGCTGGCAGGAAAACTGGAGGGTGGATTGAAGGGAGTATAAGCATCTCTGGGTACCCTAAAAACCAAGCAACTTTTGCGCGCATTAGTGGATACTGTGAACAGAACGACATACACTCCCCATATGTAACTGTATATGAGTCTGTCCTTTACTCGGCTTGGCTCCGTCTTTCTTCTGAAGTCGATATGAAAACAAGAAAGGTACTTCAATTGAACAATTGATACACTTTAGCCCCTATTGGGAACTTATTATGTTCATCACTTAAACCCCTTGTGATTTGGCCTAAGATCTAATGACACAAATTCCAGTCAAATTTTTAAGTATAAAAGCATCATGTACATTAATTTAGTGTTAAAATGGCCCAACATTGACCTTGACACTTAGCTTTTTACTACGTCCGGTGCAAATTTGAGATTAAGTTTAGCCTAGACGTAATCTCTTTTCCCATGCTACAGTATTACTAGGTGATAATCGAAAGTACTTGTTACTTAGCAAGAGAAACTTAGGTTAAAACTTAAAATATAACAAATTTAGAAACTAAATGCAGTGAAAATTTAGGAAATTTTTATATAAAGTATAAGCTAGTCATTATAACTCAGTCAGCAAGATGCAGTTCTACCCTCATTCACTTGCTAAAATTGTATTACTAAAATTTGTAAGTTAGATTATATTTCAAAATGGTTAAATCCCAGGGTGAAATGAGCAAATTTTTCACGAGTATGTGAAACGAGAAATCAGTTTGAAATTTGCTTCCAAAGAATAGAACTTGGAAATATTTTTGTCCTTGACAGCTTAGGCTAACTTTGCTTTCCTTTTCTTGTTTTCCTATAGATGTTTGTTGAAGAAGTGATGGACTTGGTCGAGCTTAATTCAATAAAGAACTTGTTAGTTGGTCGCCCTGGAGTAGATGGTCTCTCAACAGAACAAAGAAAGAGGCTTACGATAGCCGTGGAATTAGTAGCAAACCCCTCAATCATTTTCATGGATGAGCCAACATCTGGGCTTGATGCTAGAGCTGCAGCTATCGTTATGCGAACCGTGAGAAATACAGTAGATACAGGAAGAACTGTCGTGTGCACGATTCACCAACCTAGCATAGACATTTTCGAAGCTTTTGATGAGGTATCACTCACTTCCATACTCCAGCTAAAATTTCTTGTATATTTATCCAATTTTCATACAATTCGCTTGTCGCAGTTACTTTTGATGAAGAGAGGAGGCCAAGTCATCTATGCCGGGCCTCTAGGTCGCAACTCCCAAAATCTTATTGAGTATTTCGAAGTAAGTAAATTTTTTTTTGTTAACAATAGTATTTTCTTTATTATGATATTATGATTTCTAACCTTGTCCAAAAGAAAAACATGATAGCTAAGGTTGTAAAGAAGGTGCTTGATTGAACTAAGCGCAGTCGCAAATGTGCAATCGGTACCTTTGACCTGGAACACGCAATGCATGCACAATGGTGATGGGCGCCTGAGATTGCACTGTCATGACTGTACTTAGTTACCTGTTATTTTCTGTCATGTAAATTAAGTTCTGCATTATCCTGCATAGGCTGTTCCCGGTGTTCCGAAGATCAAGGACGGCTACAATCCCGCCACATGGATGCTAGAAATTACTGCTCCCTCCATGGAGGCTCATCTGAATGTGGATTTTGCTGAGATTTATGCCAATTCTACCCTTTACAAGTGAGCAAAACGCGATCTATACATGGTTTTCTTTGAAATTCTTTCGACACATATTATTATCACATTTGTATTTGGTCTTATCCAGGACTAATCAAGACATCATAGAAGAACTAAGTACTCCTCTCAAGGGTTCCGAAGATCTCCACTTCCCAACCGTTTATTCCCAGTCACTTATGACTCAGTGCAAAGCTTGTTTTTGGAAACAGTTTTGGTCTTACTGGAGAAACCCCCATTATAATTTAGTTCGGTTATTCTTGACAATTCTAATTGCCTTCATCTTTGGTTTAATCTTCTGGGACAAGGGACAAAGGATGTGAGTTTCATCATTTCTTATACTCGAGTTTCTAGTCACAGTTGCTTTGTTAGTATCGGTTTTTCATATATTGTATTAATCACTGTTTTAACAGTACAAAGCAACAAGATCTGTTGAATCTTCTGGGAGCAATGTATTCTGTTGTTCTTTTCCTCGGAGCAACAAATACTTCGGGAGTATTGCCTATAGTAGCTGCAGAAAGAACCGCTTTTTACCGAGAAAAAGCAGCTGGCATGTATTCACCATTGCCTTACGCATTGGCTCAGGTATCTGAACAAAGATGACTGATTAACCTTGTAAAACGGCTTCTAAAATAAGTCATTTATAATTGAATATTTCAAAGGAAATATTTCCCGTATGGTACCATGTTTTGGAAGCCAAAAACAATGTCACAATCTTATGTAAAAAAATTCAGGTAGCAGTAGAGGTGATCTATGTTGGAATTCAGTCGCTTGTGTATTGTCTTGCATTGTATTCCATGATCGGGTTCGAGTGGAAGCTCGAAAAGGTCCTGTGGTTCTACTACCTAATGTTTATGTGCTTCACCTACTTCACTTTATACGGCATGATGCTTGTTGCGCTTACACCTGGGCCCGAAATTGCGGCTATTGCAATGTCGTTTTTCTTCAGCTTTTGGAACTTATTCGCTGGTTTCATGATTCCCAAACCTGTAAGTCAATCTTTGAAGCCTTGTTTCCTGTATATTTTTTTTTTTCAGAATTATGAAAAAAAAAAAAAGGAACTTTTTATACGATCTTAAAACTTGCTATTTTTAGGAGATTGTAAACATAATTTTAGGCTTACTAACTAGATACAACTCATACATACAATGTCGCCTACTTCAGATATCTGTTGAGCAATATAAAAATTGGGTCTAACTTAGATAATTGCAACAAGTTTCCCGATCTAAGTAATCAAAATGTGACATAGGTCCCCCCTCAGTTTTTTGGTCATTTTTCCCCCTATGTTTTAATGTCATCTTTTTTGCTCCAGTTCATCTTGATTTCTTGTTCTATTAGCTTTTGTGATGCAGTTTAATTGTCAAATTTATTTAGCTCTAGTTTTTGGACAAGTTTCTTGTTCTGCATTTCAGGTTTATCTTTGGTTCTTTTCGGTTTATGATTATATATCTATTTACTTTATGCTCTTTTTTCCCCCCAATTTCGCCATTTTAACTGTAAAGAGTATCAATCAAAGTAGAGAAGAGTAATACTGTGACAATAAAATTAAAATTTTATTAAAAAAAACACTATGAACAACCTGTGCATAAAACGAGCTTTTATCTAGCACATTACAATTTTCCATTACTTGAATCCCGTTTTGAGAAATAACTGACACCTGTAGTTTGTTGACATTGCAGCAAATCCCAATATGGTGGAGGTGGTACTATTGGTGTTCCCCGATCGCATGGACTCTTTACGGGCTCGTAGAGTCTCAAGTAGGTGACAAGGACACCCTGGTTCTGATACCTGGACAGGGCAATGTGGCAGTGAAACAATACCTTAAAGAGTACATGGACTATGACCATGACTTCTTACCAGCTGTTGCAGCTGCCCATGTTGGTTGGGTTGTTCTATTCTCCCTTGCCTTCGCTTTCGGAATCAAGTACCTCAACTTCCAGAAGAGATAAGAGAGAGAATACATACACGTTCGGGTGTGAGATTATTGTTTGATAGTTGTTTCTTGTTCCTTTTCTTTTTCTTTTTTCTTTTTGGGGAGGAGGGTGGGCGAGGGGATTAGAAATTATACTTTGATGTGTGGTGACCAATGCCAGGTGTCATCCGCTTTGTCGGAACTCTACCCAAGTGATGAACAATGAGGCCACTGAAGTCGATGCTAAGATCATTTAGACTAGATCGGTGCTCTAGCCAGAGAACTTGATGTTTTAGTTTCTTTCTTTGCGTAATTATCACATTTGTTTTTTAAATTTCTGGATTCCAGTTATATTTGTGCTTTCGAAACCGTCCCCTTGTGGCCATAAGCTGAAACAAAGGAAAATCCGGACTCGGTTATTTTCTTAAATTAGTTGTTCTTCATTGTTTTAAAGTGGTCGTTAAAGGAAATAACCACATGCAGTGCACTTGCAATCTTCAATTAAAAATACGCTTAAGTTAAAACATAGATATATCTCTTAAAATTGCGGCCCAATAGAAGTTAGCTGATAATAGTAACTGTCACTCGATCTTTTAGCATCGGCATCCTTCGACTAAAAAAATAAAGTGTCTTAGAAAGGCGATGTTTCAAAACGAAGCTCGATAATGGCCCATTTCTACAGATATTATGATCTGAAATATAATAACGTGAACCATTGTCGATAACTTGATGAATTTCACATCATCGTGCATAGCTGTGGCATACACCAAGAAGGCGATGAATCGCTCTCTCTATATTCTTTGTACCAATCTTAGATATATGAACATGTCACAGTCTCACAAGTTTAGAAGTCTTCTCCCATAAAACAGCTAATCCAGAAGAAAAGAGCAGAGCTTAGTTTAAATAAAATCCAAAGAGGGAAAGCAAAAGAACATTTCCCTCCCTAATACAATAAAAGAAAAATAAAGCAAAGCACTGTTTACTTGACCAAATTTAGCACACAAGTAGGCGAGGCGTTGGATCCCCGGGATGATCTCAAGGCCTCAGCCAAGGGGCCCCCCATAGATGCCACTTGGTTTGTCGGACCCCACCCTGCACCTCCCCAATCTGCCTGAGTTCTTTCTCTGTCTCCACTCTCATTCCCATTGCCGGTGGCAAGCTTAAGTGAGAAATCAGAGGGCATGTTTCCGGAAGTGGAAATGGAGAGTGACGCGGACGAACCAGAACTGTCGGATGATCTATTAGACCAGTCATCAAAGAAATGGCGAAGGGCTTGCCCGCCGGGTTTTAGATTTCCATTCACCTTGTTTTCGATTTCGGATGTGGTCTTGTTTTCAGTTTGGGGTCCACAAGGCCTTAAAAAATAAAAGAGTACGGAATTAGCTCAAAAGTGATATAACTTTCATAGAGCGGTCGAACAAGTTAGTTCAGAAAGTAGTTTTTCAAAAATTGCCCCAGTTCTGATCTTTTGGGTAATGTTAGAAATTTTTAATCCAAAGATCTTGGGAAAACATTTAGATTGCTTTAGCTATGGTTGTTAAAAAATAATAAATCTTTACGAGGCCCCTTGAGTCCGTCCTTGTAAATTTAGGAAGCCAGGATAAAACAAAAGTACTGTTTGGATGCATCTAAAAATTCAAGTGGTTGAGAGCAATTTAGTACAGATTGTGAAGTCTCAAAATCCTAATAATTTTTTACCAGATATCAAACAGCTGGGATTTCAAACCATCCTCTGCAAAAAAGGGTCCACTAATAAGATTATACAGTATACAGAACCCTACCCCAATTTGATTCTACAAATCTTCCGTACGCCATTTTATCATCATGCAAGATAGATACAGCCCCATCCACTAAATCCCAAAAGATGCAACAAAATAATGGGCACAGGGGTCTACTGGCAAATACTGGCAATATTGGCCAGTAGACCACGACTATTAATTTTCAAATCAGTGGTTTCGATTAAATAAATTTTTTTTCATTTATTTTTTTTTAAAAAATTCATACATTTAATTCTAACAGCTGATTCAACCGGGGAGAGAGAGACATACTCCAAAATAATGCTTGTTCTAATTTGTATTTACATGAATAGTAACCGTGCACTATGTTTTGCATGCATTAAAAAACAGCCAAGGGAGTCAATTATTTGCCCCCAACAATATTTTTTGCATCACGACAGATATTTTTGATTAAGCGAGTCAGGATTTCAACCCTTTCAATTTGTCTCTTATTGTCCCTTATTAATTTTGGCTCCAAAATCACAAGTAAATTAAACTTGAGACATGTAAAATAATTCCTACCATCATTATACAACAAATTCTTACATTACAAAACAATGCATCATTTAGTTTTTATTTTTATATATATAAAAATGGAACTACAAAGTTCAAAATATATAGAATTGTACAATAATAATATTGAATGATTGTATTTTCATACTTAGAAGATGTATACTATTTGGAGTCATTCTACGTGGTCTATATTAATATGTTTAGGATTTTGAAACCAAACTACTAAGAGACCAAAGGGGCACAACGAAGGAGATAGGTCATCCGGATTCGGATTAAGTGGAAGTTGCCAATTCTCATACTGGAACAAATGATGGGAGCCATTCAGTAAGAACACAATTAAACCCTTTTTTGTCTTGATTGAAAAGGAAAGTGTTTTTCTTGATATTATAAGAATCAAGAGGCGGAAGCGTGAAAAGATTTGCATGCTTATCAAAGCCCCACAACAACCTTGCACTATTATTATCATTAAACACTTAAGTAAACGAGAGTCCGAGCCACACGCATTAATATTTTGTATTATACGCTTAGAATTTGCACCTACTACAAATTTCGCAGGGACAAATGCCCTGGGTCTTCTACATTTTGACAATGGTAGCTATAGAAGTAAATTAACTTCTGGTAATAACATGAGATAATAAATAAAACTTGACAATCATGGCAAGTGCTTACACTAGATTACAAACGTAAAATAACTAAATTTCAAGGGGAAGAAACTTGTACCTTTGAGCATGTTGCAAATGATCAATAGATACGGACGGCCCTGTGAGATCAAAATGAACAGAAACCCCCAATGTCACCTGAGACGAATCAAGATTGCCAGTTGTGTCGCTACTGCCGCAGGCAACATTGTTGTCGCCGACTAGAGTGGACAGTGGTATTGTGGTGGCAGGGAGTTCCACAGGCTTTCTTGAACGGTTACGACCACGGTGGACATGGCGCTCGCAGTACTTCTGGCCTCCCACCACGTCCCTCGAGCACCTCCACTTCTTCCCATCCGTCCGCCTGCACCGACCTGGCTCTGGGTCCATCACTCCCTTTCCCCAGTATCCAGATTGCATTACTGGTTCAAAAATCCCAGAACTAAATCAGCCCACGGTGATTATGCGAGCCAAAAACCAATGAATATTAGAGTTTATAGAAATTTTAGTTCTATCATACAAGTTTAAACCAAGCATGCATAAACAAGTCGCGACTGTGACTTGCATTACTCTTTCCAAATATTATATGAAACCATGAATGAGATATTGGTGGTGTATGACATGCATGTCAATGATCGTGTGATGAAAACCTTAAAAACAAACTAAAGAGACATGGAAGAGCATCAAAAGGCTAGAATTTCCATTGGGAGGCTTCTACTTGCAAAATTTTATTTAAAAAAATACAGAAAGATTATTGAACGCCCTTATGTTATAGTAGCACTTCTTCAACATTTGTGGAAACGGTAAATGGGGGAAACCCAATTGCAGCCCAAAAAATTACAGCCACAAGGGGTGAAAATAACAAAACACAAAGATAAACACAAATTAGTTTTATTATTAATTAGTGTTTACTATATTTAATTATTATTAAGAGTTCACGAATTACTGTTAAAGCAGGTTAGTTGAATAATTACATCTACCTAAATATTAGCGAGTCGAAGCCCACCATGATTAGGAATCCCCTATCAAACTACTAGTAATCTTTACTTTGAGAATTACTCGGTGGAGGGTAAAGTTAGTAGCTTCATCTAAAGTTCTTTCGAACAAAGTAATTTAGATACTAGGTTGTTTGTGCACTAGAACTAGGAAAATCGACCCCTCATTTGGGACCGTGTTTCATCATGCAACCATCGTTACCGATGCTTTTTATTAGAACAAGAAACGGAGAGAAGGAAGGAACACACAAGAGCACTTACGAGCGGGATGGTAGTGGGAGTAGTGCTGAGGAGGGTGTAAATAATACGAAGACGAGAGAGAATTCGTAGCTGCGGGAGGAGAGGTGGTGTTGAAGAGAGACTTGTGAAGCATTAGGAGGAGTTGAGGAGGAATAGCAGCACCTGCCATCATATGCCTGTATATCAATGCCTGTAACTCCAGCTCCTGCCACTGCCCATAGCTGAAATAACTTCCACCCCCTCCCATCTCTTCTTTTTTGTTTTTTTGTTTCATAAAACAAAGAAAAAACAAAAACACACGAAAAGAGATTAGGCAACTTACACCCATAAATGAAAACAAGAATAATCAAAATTGGACTTAGGATAAAAGTTTGGAATTACTTTTTGGAGGCTGTTTTTGTTTTTGTTTTTCTTAAAAAAAAAAAAA
>MKEJ01033757.1:0-17937 GCA_001753735.1 Embelia ribes
TATATATATATATATATATATATATATATATATATATTCGAGCCAATTCTCAAACTAACGAGACGAACTTTAGTAAGTTATAGCTTGGCTCTTTTGATAAATGAGCCTTAAATTTTGGCTCTTACTCAATTTTTTTTTTAATGAAATGAGCTGAGTCTGAGCTCGGCTCTTGACGAGGTGTTTGCAAGCGGCCAATGGGTAGCTCTGTTTATGTACCCTCCTAAGCCTAAGTTTGAATGTAAGCAACATTCCAAATGCCGGTCAAACTTTTTATCCTCCTAGACTATTTGGGGATGAATTGAGAGTATGGTTTTTGAAAACTCTGTATTTTCAATTTGAAAATAAAATAAAAATTACTCACTAGGAAAAATACACAAAAGGGGGTTGCTTATTCATATTTTAGAGGCGCCGTATCCCAAGAGTCACAAAAAATGCCAAGAGCTGTCGTTAATCGCGAACCCAGAATTCACGGATAGGAGACCAAGTCTATTTGAGTTATATAAGAAATTATATATATATTTTTTCAGGGAGAGCTGTTTGACGGTAAAATAAAAAGTTTCAAAATTTTTATAGATATTTTGGAGGAATTTTGGATGTTGGGGAGTCGTGACCCCTCTTTAATCCTTCTTCAGTCCGCCTGCTAGGGCATGATCGTTCAGTTTGTAACCGCGTCACTAATTTACTATTAATATAGTACATAAAGTGATTCAAATGCACGACCAGAAAGGTCAAGGTCTGCATCTTCGAAAAACAATTCTTGTCAGGATTAAAATTTACAAATCCGAGCTACCAAGCTCCCTAGTCCGATTTCACAGGCTGCCAAGCTCTCAGGTCCAAGGTCTCAGACTGTTTAACACCCATGCGGATAGATCTACCCAGCTGAGCCTGTGCGCATAGCCACGGCCTAGCGTTACCCTTCTCATGTGGGATAAATTTCGTCACCCGATGTTTCCCAATTTTAAATTTTCATTTTTTAAAGCAAATTTTTATTCATACCGTTTATAATTTTAATTTTGAAAAAGCGAATGTTTCATCTCGGATATTACATACAGAACCTAAATTCCATCCAAATTCCATTTGGGAACCCTACCTATGACATGATTCAAAGTTAGTCAGATATTATGGGCTACAATCTCATGCATGTGTAAAAAATTCATGAAGATACCATCAATTTTCAACACCATGTGCTTTTACAAAAGATAATTTTGAATTTTTTTATTAGGCCCATAAGTTGACGGTAAAAATTATTCCAATTTAGACAAAGATAAGGGCTGTACGTAATCGTATTTAGCTAATATACTCCATCTGTTTGAAATTAAATCACGTTTTGGAGATTTCTTTTCGTTTCAAATTAAGTGTCATTTTAAATAAATAAAGTTATATTTATTAGCATTTTTTTTCAGATTATAACCTATTAATTATCCACCATATTAATTGAGTTAAAGTATTTTAATAAGGGTAATACAATAAAATAATACTATTTTATTATACTAACGAGGTCATTTAATGTTCTTCCCAATATTTTTGCCGGACTCGAAAACTCCACTTAATATAAAAGAGAGGAAGTAAATAGTAGTTATCATCTCAAATTTGATTCTTGCATAATCTTGAAGATTGCCAACTTACTTTAATTTTATTGAACTATCGCAACCCAAAAAAGAGGAACAGTGTGTTACTAATATGTCCATTTAAATATTGTCAAAGTAGTAAAGAAAAAATTAAAGTTGGTATAAAAAAAATCAGAATATTTAATGTCCCTCCTAGTTGACAATATTAAAATGAATGTGTGAAAACATGTTTGGAGAAGGCAAATTTTTTAAATAATACCCACTCTTTGTCCATGATAGAATCACAAAAAATAATTAATTAACTCACAACGTCAAAAAATATCCACATTAGAGGATAAAAAGTATGTTGTGATTCCCTTGAATATGCTTATTTTTCTGCATCGTTATAAAATTTGCACTTTTGTTCAAATTTTTTTCACAACCAACCCTTTAAAGTATAAAATTTAGGCAATATTTTAGTATAAATTTCTTTTAAAACATTAGAGGATAAAAAGTATGTTGTGAAAATATTACTGCATCAATGTATAAAATTCCAAAAAATCATTTACTTTCGGAAATTTAGCCAATATTATTTCATTAATGTAACGAAAAATTGGACTATGGTTAGACCTTTATTTTTGTTAAGTGTCCTTTTCATGCCCCCACATCATCATCTTATCTTTCAGATACCTTTCACATTGAGATGATTTCACTACAGTTCTAATGGCGTAATCAGAAGCGAAGCTAAAGATTTGTTAAGAGGCTTACTGTATTTTTATAATTTTAGAACACTTATTTAATGTCTGATATTTTAGTATAATTTTTTTTTATATGTTTTTAATATTTCCATAACAATTTTTTAACTCTTTATGATAATAATAAAAACGACAATCAACACCTATAATTTATGGCTCCGCCCATGCTTGTAATTCCGATGTTCTTGTATCCAACTGGGAATTTTCGCTGCTTTACGACCTTTCGGAAATTGAAATACTTATAGAAGGAAAAAAAAATTGCAAATTTTAGGAGCACACGGAAAGTATATATATATATATATATAAATTTATTGGTCCCATGAGAAACTAAATTTCAACTAGCTCCCACTATATACCAACCAAGTCATAGCCCATATCATGATCATGATAAGACTACAAACGTAACCCTTCACTGTCGTAAAATATTTTATTCTTCTAACTCATTTTCAATGGTAGGGATAGGAGTGTCTTGAGTTTTTTTTGACGTTCGGTGTCGTATTATAAAATTTGGCTGTGATGTGGGTGATACCACTTGATGTAGAACTAATTGTTATAAAAAAACATGTAATTTAAGCACTTAAAACAATTATTTATTGTATAAAATTATTAATAATTCTCCGTACTAAAAGATTATAGGACAATATATAATAAATAACAAAAATAAAATAGAATTAAATTTGAAAATAAACTTGAAAGATTAAGATGTTGCAAGTATAATCCTAAAACCAATATTTCACTCACATGAAGAATTAATCAGAATGAATGACTCAAAGATTTAACTCAGTATATTTACAAAAACTCCTTGAAAATCGATGTTTACCAAATTTTCTCAAACTGGTGCTAGAATGATTGTTTGATTACTCAATGTAAGGTAAATGTGGTTACATGCCTTAGTTTCAAGCCTTCCTTAATAGTGTATGACTCAATCGATGTAAAAATAATAGTCAAATTGCGTAGCACAATGACTTTTATTATTCAATCTCAAAGGTTTCAATTACAACAAGTGTGGTGATGCGATTGCTGGAATTTCTAAATTACAATTACTCTTAATCACTATGTTAAATGTACTCCTAAATACAAGCCCGAGTGGGGTATGGTTCATCGTGTCCTTTGCTATGATCTCAACTGCATTTTTATATAGTTACTTATGTAACTGCTATAACTGTCTTTGTTTGTTGTTGACCGTATAATCTTAATCCAATGGCTGATGTTTGAACTCTGCTTTGTAATCGCTTTGCCGCCCTTCTTTGTGATGAGGACACGTGTCCCACTACTTAGTGCCATACTTGCTCTGAACTGACACATTACGTATATGTATTGGTTTAACCTAATTGTACCAATAATTCCTTGTTACTTCCTTTATCAGGTTTCTATTTGAGATTAACGCATCGATACAACTATTCCTATCGAATTAATTATGTTTATTGATTCTAAAGTGTAACCTCTTTGTGTTTGAGTCCTTATTACACCTTATCAATCAATCATGACATCAATCGATGCGTTTGCACTATCCTCAATGATGAAACTTTATCAATGTACCCTTTTTATTTTTGGGTTCACTCTATTGATATTTTACAAGGTTCAAACATACTACTCGTGACTAATTTCACCTTTTATTGCTTATTTAATAAAAACAAAAATTAATTAGTCCTTTATATAGGAACACTTAATTAATTAATATCCTAAAAATAAGTAGTGTAAACAATTGCGTTCAATCGGAAACAATTGGTCAATTGTTATTAAGTAAGTATTGCCAAAGTAAGAAAGAATAATATTCAGAGAAAAAAAAACGAAAACTTATTATGAGGCCCACTAATATGCCTTACATAAGCAGTAAAATGATAGTTTTAACGGCAAAATAAGAATGGGTGTATCCATTCAATAGCTCCCCTCCCTAATTTTATCCTCTGTACTCTCCTTAACTATTATAATAAGGTGACATATGTAAACTTATAAATCCAAAGGTTCACATACATATTCTTTGTAAACGTTCTCTCTCCTATTTATAATCCCTTTTTTTTCTCTTAGAATTAAAATTTAATTCAATTAACAATTCATTGTTTTTCTTCCATGTTATTTTTGCTTATGATTCCAACAATAAGGAATGATACTCAAATAAAAGTACAAAGAAGAAAATAAGAAAATAATGTCTTTTAGAGGGAAAAAATAATGGAATTTGTTAGAACTTAAATTTTGTACGAGCAGTTGAATCCCAAATTATTTTGAATACACACTAGTATAAACTTTTATCCTAATCTAATCACAAATAAAATTTGAAAGGAAATAGATTGTAAAAAAAAAAAAAATGATACCGAATAATTTATTAAGCCATTGATGCACCGAAGAATTTTTTTAGAATTGTGCTTGATGATAAGTTTACAATAATCTATAGTTTTACAATTGTTTTTAGATAAAATTTTACAAGCAATGCAATTAGATTTTTCTTGCAAGTCTAGAATTCACATGCCTTGTAAAAAATTATTCCACAATTAAGAAAAGGGAATTTGGTCAATAAGAGAGAGAGCGAATGAAAAGGGAGGAACTGGTATGAACTATTAGATTTACAACTCCACGCATGTCACTTTGTTATACTAACTATGGAGAGTATGGAGGATAAGATTACAAAGACGAGCTTATAAGCCCACTCTTCATTGAAAAAAAGCTAACAAATAATAATAATAAAATAAAATATAAATAAAATTGATTTGAAGTGTTTTAGAACTTAATTGTTTATTCGACTAATAATCCCCTCGAAGTTCTAAAACACAATAAAAGAAAATAGTAAAAATAATATAGAAATATATTAATATGAAACTATTGGGCAATATATAATATTGTGTAATAGGTGAGAGTATATGTCCGATTTGAAATCATACTTAGTCGTATCATTATCACTTTGAAGAAATATGATGAGTGTACATTTTAAACCACAATAATTTGAGTTAAAGATTCATATGTTCTACATGTAGTACCACCACCAACAAGTTCGCGATTTAGTACTGATAATAGCCATGCATCTATCTTGATTCTAATGAGAGTTACTAGAAAATAGCCCTATTCTCACAGTTAGGACCTCACGATGGCTCTCACTTAGGTGTATCTTCAAAAAGTACATGTGATCTGTACCTTGCTAGAGTTTGCCCTTCTTGGACACATTTAGGGTAATACCCTTTCTTAATATCATATATTATCAGCATTAATGCCTTAGGAATGAGTATGAGAATATTTCTAAAATGATGCCTTATTTAAAAAAAAAAATAGAATTGAGTCGCTCAATTTAGATTGTTTGTACCGCATTGAACTTTCTGCATGGGGTTCCCAATCAAAGAGGTTGGATTGTTTCCCTAAGTGACTTATTTATGGGCTTTACTCATTCTCTCGATAAAGTTAAGGATCTAGTCGCAATACCAATCCTTAGGATTATATTCTTCTGGACTTAGGCCACTACAATAGATAAATTTTGAATGACATTTATTGCCAAACCTTTAGTCAATTGATGAGCTATATTCACCTCGGGCCATACAAAGTCTAATGAATTAATATTTCGAGTTAAAATACTTTTTTTTTACAAATTTGTATCTCATTTTTTTTTTATGTCTAGTCAATTTCTTGTTGTTGTGAATTTGTTTTACTAAACTTATTGTTGCATTACCATCACAATGTATAAACACAACAAGAATTGGTTTTTCTATCAAAGGTAATTTAGAATCGAGATTTCTAATCCATTCAACCTGAATCTAGTAGTATCGAGAGCAATAAGCTCTACTTCCATCGTACTTCTAGATATAACGGTTTGGTTTTTAGAAGCCCATGAGATAATAATCTCCGTGTATAAATAAATAACTAGTAGCAGACTTAATCTCCTCATTTTCCGTTATCCACTTAGTATCACTATATCCGTCAACAATAGATAGAAAACCTTTATATGATAAAGCATAAACTATGACCCATCTTAAATATTTGAAAATTCTTTTTAATGTTGTCCAATTAGTATCACTACTAAGTTTTGAAACAACATAAGAAATATTAGATCTAATTTTATTTGCAATATGTAATAGATATCCTATAAGTAGTAAGCAAGGGCGGAGCCAAGAATTTGAGGAACGGAGGCACAATGTACTGATAAAATTTTAACCTATGAAATTTTAAAATTTATTTTAAACCTTATTGTAATCCATCAAAAGTACATTTTTATATGTTAATATTTTGAAATATCAACAGAAAGAGAAACAATAAATAATTGAAAGGTCAAAATAAAAAATTAATATCTTAGTGCAAGTTATTGAACACTTGATAATATTATTCTAATTTTTGATAAAATTATATGACTAGTTTCATACTATATTAATTCATAAGCTTTAAAAGAAAATGATTTAGAGAAAGGAATAAATGATGTAGAATCATACCAAATTAGAAAAAAAAATACAGAACAATTAAAATATTGAAGGCATTTTTAAAATAAAAATAATAAATAACTTGTTAGTTCAATAATAATACAAGCTCAACCCACTTGTGGCCTATATAAACATAAATGATAAAAAAGTAAATGATAAAGTAAATTAATTTGAATATATTATAAATTGTTATATTTATATATAAATGATAAAATAAATTAATTTTAATTATTATCCCAAACAAAGGGGAGGTACGTGCCCCCCTTCCCCGCACTTCCCTCTGCCTCTAGTTGTCAATACTTCAATTGAGACATGGGTAAGCATGTATTTTTTACTAAATGAAAACTCGGATCATAAAAGTGTTGCAATAAGTTTACAATCATAAAAATCAAATTTCTTTTAAAAAAATTCTATCATATTAGATTGATTTAGATAAATCCCTTCTTTTGTTCTTGCAAGTTTTATACCAAAAATCACATTAGCTTCTCCTATGTCTTTCATATCAAACTTATTAGAAAGATATTTTTTAACCTCCACAATTATTTACAAGTTCATTCCAAAAATTAGAATATCATCAAAAAAGAGACATATATCACGCAATGATCATTACTTTCTTTATAGTAAAAATATTTATTATGGTCATTCATCTTAAATTTATAATCCAAAATCACCTCAACAAATTTATCGTGCCATTATTTTGGTGCTTGTTTGAGTTCATATAAAGATTTTACTAACCTATACACTTTGTATTCTTGTCCTTTGACAATAAAACTCTAGGGTTGTTTCATATAAATTTCTTCACTTAAATATCCATTTAGAAATATAGTTGTAATATTCATTTGATGAATTGCTAAGGCAATTAAAGTTTTAATAGTCATTATGCTAGTAACCGAAGAATAAGTATCAAAATAATCTATATCTTTCTTTTGGATATAACCTTTAACTACTAATCTTGCTTTATTATATCAACACTTCTATTTGTTTTTAATTTCTTCATAAATATCCACTACATTCTATATCTTTAATTTCAGGTAGTAAGTTTACATTTCTCAAGTATTATTTTGTAATATGAAATTTATTTCACTTTGTACTGCTTCTTTTCAAAACGGAGCATCATTAGAAGATAGAAGATACAACTTTATCATATGTACAAGGATCTTTTTCAACCAAAAATATAAAATAATCTTCACTAAAATTCTTTTCTATTCTTAATCTTTTACTCCTTATCAATTTTATTTCAATTTGTTTCTCTAAAATAAGTAAAATATTTCTAGAAGTGGAAGGGATACTAGAGTTATTATAATTTGTACTTACTTGTCAAGGGATATTATTCTTATATAGAACATATATCTTCAAAAATATGGCATCTCTAGGCTCCATAATTGTATTGTTAAGAATTCCACTTATTTATAAGTTTATTACATGTTGCAATTTTGGGCATAACCAATAAATATGGTATCTACAATTTTAGATCCTATCTTTTTTCTCTTAGCTTCATGAATAACTACTTTTGTTAGGCGAACCTACACTTACAATATTTTTAGATTAGGAATTATTTTTTTTCAAATTTCATAGTGGATTTTGTCAAAATGTTTAACTGATACTTTATTGTGATTATAACAAGCACTTTGTGTCACTTCTTGGAGAAAAAAAAATTCAGTTTTTCTTTGCCTAGATCGGTTATTGGTGGTTTTTAATTTTTCTTTTTGTCTGTTTGTTCACTCATAAACAATTTTGTTATTTTGAAAGTCATACCATAATCCACTAAAGTCAAATTGAAATGGTCACTTGTTAAACCATTTCAAAGCGAAACTATTTCAAAGTGAAATTGTAGCTAGTAATTGCGTATACATTTTAGTTTTCAATCTTCCAAAATTTTCAATATTAGTATACAAAGTTTCGGTTTTCTTTTTTCTGTGTATGCGAACAAATATATTGTACAAATTTGCACTGTTTTAATTTGGATTACAGATTTGTTATTTTCTCTTGATTAGCCTATTAACCTTAAGGATGACTAATTTGCATAAAATTGAGGAATCAAATAGTATTAAACCAAAAAATTTTAATTGACAAAATTTAAGTGGCAAAAACAAATTATGGGACCCACTAATATGTCCGTACATAGGCAGTGAAAGGGTTGTGTCAACGGGATAATATAGGAAGACAAGGATTTATTTATATATAATATATAAATGTATGTAGAAAATTGATGTATATATTTATTTATCATTTGATATATTAAAGAGAGATTAACAATATAGTTATTAATAAATAATTTTTCTTCTATGCGTAATTAATCTCTATCCACTTATCAAATGATAAATAAATATATACATCAATTTTCTACATACATTTATATATTATATATAAATAAATCCTTGTCTTCCTATATTATCCCGTTGACACAACCCTTTCACTGCCTATGTACGGACATATTAGTGGGTCCCATAATTTGTTTTTGCCACTTAAATTTTGTCAATTAAAATTTTTTGGTTTAATACTATTTGATTCCTCAATTTTAATTCAAGTTGATCATTTTAAAGTTAATAGGCTAATCAAGAGAAAATAACAAATCTGTAATCCAAATTAAAACAGTGCAAATTTGTACAATATATTTGTTCGCATACACAGAAAAAAGAAAACCGAAACTTTGTATACTAATATTGAAAATTTTGGAAGATTGAAAACTAAAATGTATACGCAATTACTAGCTACAATTTCACTTTGAAATAGTTTCGCTTTGAAATGGTTTAACAAGTGACCATTTCAATTTGACTTTAGTGGATTATGGTATGACTTTCAAAATAACAAAATTGTTTATGAGTGAACAAACAGACAAAAAGAAAAATTAAAAACCACCAATAACCGATCTAGGCAAAGAAAAACTGAATTTTTTTTTCTCCAAGAAGTGACACAAAGTGCTTGTTATAATCACAATAAAGTATCAGTTAAACATTTTGACAAAATCCACTATGAAATTTGAAAAAAAATAATTCCTAATCTAAAAATATTGTAAGTGTAGGTTCGCCTAACAAAAGTAGTTATTCATGAAGCTAAGAGAAAAAAGATAGGATCTAAAATTGTAGATACCATATTTATTGGTTATGCCCAAAATTGCAACATGTAATAAACTTATAAATAAGTGGAATTCTTAACAATACAATTATGGAGCCTAGAGATGCCATATTTTTGAAGATATATGTTCTATATAAGAATAATATCCCGCAACAAGTAAGTATATATTCTAATAGTTCTAGTATCCCTTCCACTTCTAGAAATATTTTACTTATTTTAGAGAAACAAATTGAAATAAAATTGATAAGGAGTAAAAGATTAAGAATAGAAAAGAATTTTAGTGAAGATTATTTTATATTTTTGGTTGAAAAAGATCCTTGTACATATGATAAAGTTGTATCTTCTATCTTCTAATGATGCTCCGTTTTGAAAAGAAGCAGTACAAAGTGAAATAAATTTCATATTACAAAATAATACTTGAGAAATGTAAACTTACTACCTGAAATTAAAGATATAGAATGTAGTGGATATTTATGAAGAAATTAAAAACAAATAGAAGTGTTGATATAATAAAGCAAGATTAGTAGCTAAAGGTTATACCCAAATGAAAGGAATAGATTATTTTGATACTTATTCTCCGGTTACTAGTATAACAACAATTAGAACTTTAATTGCCTTAGCAATTCATCAAATGAATATTACAACTATATTTCTAAATGGATATTTAAGTGAAGAAATTTATATGAAACAACCCTAGAGTTTTATTGTCAAAGGACAAGAATACAAAGTGTATAGGTTAGTAAAATCTTTATATGAACTCAAACAAGCACCAAAATAATGGCACGATAAATTTGTTGAGGTGATTTTGGATTATAAATTTAAGATGAATGACCATAATAAATATTTTTACTATAAAGAAAGTAATGATCATTGCGTGATATATGTCTCTTTTTTGATGATATTCTAATTTTTGGAATGAACTTGTAAATAATTGTGGAGGTTAAGAGATATCTTTCTAATAAGTTTGATATGAAAGACATAGGAGAAGCTAATGTGATTTTTGGTATAAAACTTGCAAGAACAAAAGAAGGGATTTATCTAAATCAATCTAATATGATAGAATTTTTTTAAAAGAAATTTGATTTTTATGATTGTAAACTTATTGCAACACTTTTATGATCCTAGTTTTCATTTAGTAAAAAATACATGCTTACCCATGTCTCAATTGAAGTATTGACAACTAGAGGCAGAGGGAAGTGCGGGGAAGGGGGGCACGTACCTCCCCTTTGTTTGGGATAATAATTAAAATTAATTTATTTTATCATTTATATATAAATATAACAATTTATAATATATTCAAATTAATTTACTTTATCATTTACTTTTTTATTATTTATGTTTATATAGGCCATAAGTGGGTTGAGCTTGTATTATTAGTGAACTAACAAGTTATTTATTATTTTTATTTTAAAAATGCCTTCAATATTTTAATTGTTCTGTATTTTTTTTTCTAATTTGGTATGATTCTACATCATTTATTCCTTTCTCTAAATCATTTTCTTTTAAAGCTTATGAATTAATATAGTATGAAACTAGTCATATAATTTTATCAAAAATTAGAATAATATTATCAAGTGTTCAATAACTTGCACTAAGATATTAATTTTTTATTTTGAACTTTCAATTATTTATTGTTTCTCTTTCTATTGATATTTCAAAATATTAACATATAAAAATGTACTTTTGATGGATTACAAAAAGTTTTAAAATAAATTTTAAAATTTCATAGGTTAAAATTTTATCAGTACATTGTGCCTCCGTTCCTCAAATTCTTGGCTCCGCCCTTGCTTACTACTTATAGGATATCTATTACATATTGCAAATAAAATTAGATCTAATATTTCTTATGTTGTTTCAAAACTTAGTAGTGATACTAATTGGACAACATTAAAAAGAATTTTCAAATATTTAAGATGGGTCATAGTTTATGCTTTATCATATAAAGGTTTTCTATCTATTGTTGACGGATATAGTGATACTAAGTGGATAACGGAAAATGAGGAGATTAAGTCTGCTACTAGTTATTTATTTATACACGGAGATTATTATCTCATGGGCTTCTAAAAACCAAACCGTTATATCTAGAAGTACGATGGAAGTAGAGCTTATTGCTCTCGATACTACTATGTTCAGGTTGAATGGATTAAAAATCTTCTTTCTGAATTACCTTTGATAGAAAAACCAATTCCTGTTGTGTCTGTAGATTGCGATAGTAACGCAACAATAAGTTTAGTAAAACAAACTCATAACAACAAGAAATTGACTAGACATATAAAAGTGAGATACAAATCCGTAAAAAGTATGTTAACTAGAAATATTGTTTCCTTAGACTTTGTGAGGTCCGAGGTGAATATAGCTGATCAATTGACAATTGACTAAAGGTTTGGCAATAAATGTCATTCAAAATTTATCTATTGTAGTGGCCTAAGTCCAGAAGAATATAATCCTAAGGATTGGTATTGCGACTAGATCCTTAACTTTATCGAGAGAATGAGTAAAGCCCATAAATGAGTCACCTAGGGAGGCAACCCAACCTCTTTGATTGGGAACCCCATGAATGAGGTTCAATGCGGTACAAACAATCTAAATTGAGCGACTCAATTCTATTTTTTTTTTTAAATAAGGCATCATTTTAGAAATGTTCTCCTACTCATTCCTAAGGCATTAATGCTGATGATTTGTGATATTAAGAAAGGGTATTACCCTAAATGTGTCCAAGATGGGTAAACTACCGCAAGATACAGGTCACATGTATCTTTTGAGGACTCACCTAAGTGAGAGCCATCGTGAGGTCCTAACTGTGAGAATAGGGCTATTTTCTAGTAACTCTCATTAGAATCAAGATAGATGCATGGCTATTATCAGTACTAAATCGCGAACTTGTTGGTGGTGGTACTACATGTAGAACATATGAATCTTTAACTCAAATTATTGTGGTTTAAAATGTACACTCATCATATTTCTTCAAAGTGATAATGATACGACTAAGTATGATTTCAAATCGGACATATACTCTCACCTATTACACAATATTATATATTGCCCAATAGTTTCATATTAATATATTTCTATATTATTGTTACTATTTTCTTTTATTGTGTTTTAGAACTTCGAGGGGATTATTAGTCGAATAAACAATTAAGTTCTAAAACACTTCAAATCAATTTTATTTATATTTTATTTTATTATTATTATTTGTTAGCTTTTTTTCAATGAAGAGTGGGCTTATAAGCTCGTCTTTGTAATCTTATCCTCCATACTCTCCATAGTTAGTATAACAAAGTGACATGCGTGGAGTTGTAAATCTAATAGTTCATACCAGTTCCTCCCTTTTCATTCGCTCTCTCTCTTATTGACCAAATTCCCTTTTCTTAATTGTGGAATAATTTTTTACAAGGCATGTGAATTCTAGACTTGCAAGAAAAATCTAATTGCATTGCTTGTAAAATTTTATCTAAAAACAATTGTAAAACTATAGATTATTGTAAACTTATCATCAAGCACAATTCTAAAAAAATTCTTCGGTGCATCAATGGCTTAATAAATTATTCGGTATCATTTTTTTTTTTTTTACAATCTATTTCCTTTCAAATTTTATTTGTGATTAGATTAGGATAAAAGTTTATACTAGTGTGTATTCAAAATAATTTGGGATTCAACTGCTCGTACAAAATTTAAGTTCTAACAAATTCCATTATTTTTTCCCTCTAAAAGACATTATTTTCTTATTTTCTTCTTTGTACTTTTATTTGAGTATCATTCCTTATTGTTGGAATCATAAGCAAAAATAACATGGAAGAAAAACAATGAATTGTTAATTGAATTAAATTTTAATTCTAAGAGAAAAAAAAGGGATTATAAATAGGAGAGAGAACGTTTACAAAGAATATGTATGTGAACCTTTGGATTTATAAGTTTACATATGTCACCTTATTATAATAGTTAAGGAGAGTACAGAGGATAAAATTAGGGAGGGGAGCTATTGAATGGATACACCCATTCTTATTTTGCCGTTAAAACTATCATTTTACTGCTTATGTAAGGCATATTAGTGGGCCTCATAATAAGTTTTCGTTTTTTTTTCTCTGAATATTATTCTTTCTTACTTTGGCAATACTTACTTAATAACAATTGACCAATTGTTTCCGATTGAACGCAATTGTTTACACTACTTATTTTTAGGATATTAATTAATTAAGTGTTCCTATATAAAGGACTAATTAATTTTTGTTTTTATTAAATAAGCAATAAAAGGTGAAATTAGTCACGAGTAGTATGTTTGAACCTTGTAAAATATCAATAGAGTGAACCCAAAAATAAAAAGGGTACATTGATAAAGTTTCATCATTGAGGATAGTGCAAACGCATCGATTGATGTCATGATTGATTGATAAGGTGTAATAAGGACTCAAACACAAAGAGGTTACACTTTAGAATCAATAAACATAATTAATTCGATAGGAATAGTTGTATCGATGCGTTAATCTCAAATAGAAACCTGATAAAGGAAGTAACAAGGAATTATTGGTACAATTAGGTTAAACCAATACATATACGTAATGTGTCAGTTCAGAGCAAGTATGGCACTAAGTAGTGGGACACGTGTCCTCATCACAAAGAAGGGCGGCAAAGCGATTACAAAGCAGAGTTCAAACATCAGCCATTGGATTAAGATTATACGGTCAACAACAAACAAAGACAGTTATAGCAGTTACATAAGTAACTATATAAAAATGCAGTTGAGATCATAGCAAAGGACACGATGAACCATACCCCACTCGGGCTTGTATTTAGGAGTACATTTAACATAGTGATTAAGAGTAATTGTAATTTAGAAATTCCAGCAATCGCATCACCACACTTGTTGTAATTGAAACCTTTGAGATTGAATAATAAAAGTCATTGTGCTACGCAATTTGACTATTATTTTTACATCGATTGAGTCATACACTATTAAGGAAGGCTTGAAACTAAGGCATGTAACCACATTTACCTTACATTGAGTAATCAAACAATCATTCTAGCACCAGTTTGAGAAAATTTGGTAAACATCGATTTTCAAGGAGTTTTTGTAAATATACTGAGTTAAATCTTTGAGTCATTCATTCTGATTAATTCTTCATGTGAGTGAAATATTGGTTTTAGGATTATACTTGCAACATCTTAATCTTTCAAGTTTATTTTCAAATTTAATTCTATTTTATTTTTGTTATTTATTATATATTGTCCTATAATCTTTTAGTACGGAGAATTATTAATAATTTTATACAATAAATAATTGTTTTAAGTGCTTAAATTACATGTTTTTTTATAACAATTAGTTCTACATCAAGTGGTATCACCCACATCACAGCCAAATTTTATAATACGACACCGAACGTCAAAAAAAACTCAAGACACTCCTATCCCTACCATTGAAAATGAGTTAGAAGAATAAAATATTTTACGACAGTGAAGGGTTACGTTTGTAGTCTTATCATGATCATGATATGGGCTATGACTTGGTTGGTATATAGTGGGAGCTAGTTGAAATTTAGTTTCTCATGGGACCAATAAATTTATATATATATATATATATACTTTCCGTGTGCTCCTAAAATTTGCAATTTTTTTTTCCTTCTATAAGTATTTCAATTTCCGAAAGGTCGTAAAGCAGCGAAAATTCCCAGTTGGATACAAGAACATCGGAATTACAAGCATGGGCGGAGCCATAAATTATAGGTGTTGATTGTCGTTTTTATTATTATCATAAAGAGTTAAAAAATTGTTATGGAAATATTAAAAACATATAAAAAAAAATTATACTAAAATATCAGACATTAAATAAGTGTTCTAAAATTATAAAAATACAGTAAGCCTCTTAACAAATCTTTAGCTTCGCTTCTGATTACGCCATTAGAACTGTAGTGAAATCATCTCAATGTGAAAGGTATCTGAAAGATAAGATGATGATGTGGGGGCATGAAAAGGACACTTAACAAAAATAAAGGTCTAACCATAGTCCAATTTTTCGTTACATTAATGAAATAATATTGGCTAAATTTCCGAAAGTAAATGATTTTTTGGAATTTTATACATTGATGCAGTAATATTTTCACAACATACTTTTTATCCTCTAATGTTTTAAAAGAAATTTATACTAAAATATTGCCTAAATTTTATACTTTAAAGGGTTGGTTGTGAAAAAAATTTGAACAAAAGTGCAAATTTTATAACGATGCAGAAAAATAAGCATATTCAAGGGAATCACAACATACTTTTTATCCTCTAATGTGGATATTTTTTGACGTTGTGAGTTAATTAATTATTTTTTGTGATTCTATCATGGACAAAGAGTGGGTATTATTTAAAAAATTTGCCTTCTCCAAACATGTTTTCACACATTCATTTTAATATTGTCAACTAGGAGGGACATTAAATATTCTGATTTTTTTTATACCAACTTTAATTTTTTCTTTACTACTTTGACAATATTTAAATGGACATATTAGTAACACACTGTTCCTCTTTTTTGGGTTGCGATAGTTCAATAAAATTAAAGTAAGTTGGCAATCTTCAAGATTATGCAAGAATCAAATTTGAGATGATAACTACTATTTACTTCCTCTCTTTTATATTAAGTGGAGTTTTCGAGTCCGGCAAAAATATTGGGAAGAACATTAAATGACCTCGTTAGTATAATAAAATAGTATTATTTTATTGTATTACCCTTATTAAAATACTTTAACTCAATTAATATGGTGGATAATTAATAGGTTATAATCTGAAAAAAAATGCTAATAAATATAACTTTATTTATTTAAAATGACACTTAATTTGAAACGAAAAGAAATCTCCAAAACGTGATTTAATTTCAAACAGATGGAGTATATTAGCTAAATACGATTACGTACAGCCCTTATCTTTGTCTAAATTGGAATAATTTTTACCGTCAACTTATGGGCCTAATAAAAAAATTCAAAATTATCTTTTGTAAAAGCACATGGTGTTGAAAATTGATGGTATCTTCATGAATTTTTTACACATGCATGAGATTGTAGCCCATAATATCTGACTAACTTTGAATCATGTCATAGGTAGGGTTCCCAAATGGAATTTGGATGGAATTTAGGTTCTGTATGTAATATCCGAGATGAAACATTCGCTTTTTCAAAATTAAAATTATAAACGGTATGAATAAAAATTTGCTTTAAAAAATGAAAATTTAAAATTGGGAAACATCGGGTGACGAAATTTATCCCACATGAGAAGGGTAACGCTAGGCCGTGGCTATGCGCACAGGCTCAGCTGGGTAGATCTATCCGCATGGGTGTTAAACAGTCTGAGACCTTGGACCTGAGAGCTTGGCAGCCTGTGAAATCGGACTAGGGAGCTTGGTAGCTCGGATTTGTAAATTTTAATCCTGACAAGAATTGTTTTTCGAAGATGCAGACCTTGACCTTTCTGGTCGTGCATTTGAATCACTTTATGTACTATATTAATAGTAAATTAGTGACGCGGTTACAAACTGAACGATCATGCCCTAGCAGGCGGACTGAAGAAGGATTAAAGAGGGGTCACGACTCCCCAACATCCAAAATTCCTCCAAAATATCTATAAAAATTTTGAAACTTTTTATTTTACCGTCAAACAGCTCTCCCTGAAAAAATATATATATAATTTCTTATATAACTCAAATAGACTTGGTCTCCTATCCGTGAATTCTGGGTTCGCGATTAACGACAGCTCTTGGCATTTTTTGTGACTCTTGGGATACGGCGCCTCTAAAATATGAATAAGCAACCCCCTTTTGTGTATTTTTCCTAGTGAGTAATTTTTATTTTATTTTCAAATTGAAAATACAGAGTTTTCAAAAACCATACTCTCAATTCATCCCCAAATAGTCTAGGAGGATAAAAAGTTTGACCGGCATTTGGAATGTTGCTTACATTCAAACTTAGGCTTAGGAGGGTACATAAACAGAGCTACCCATTGGCCGCTTGCAAACACCTCGTCAAGAGCCGAGCTCAGACTCAGCTCATTTCATTAAAAAAAAAATTGAGTAAGAGCCAAAATTTAAGGCTCATTTATCAAAAGAGCCAAGCTATAACTTACTAAAGTTCGTCTCGTTAGTTTGAGAATTGGCTCGAATATATATATATATATATATATATATATATATATATA
>MKEJ01033770.1:0-17921 GCA_001753735.1 Embelia ribes
ATTGGTACTCACAGAAATCATAATTGAATCAAAACACAGCAATAAAAGCCAATACCGTCTCTTTATTGAATCATAGTATAATTACAGCACACAGATGTTTAATTTACATCATTATACTATTGAACAATACTGCTACGGTAGTACTACAGTGTTGATGAAAATTGGGGCCTTATATAATATCATTGTTGATATATAATTTTTTTTCTTTTAAGAGAAACTCATTTGAATTTGGCTTCATTCTTTTTGTTTTCTTTTTGCAGTATCAATATCAAATTTTACCAATGAAAATGTATATTTTAATCCTTGAAGAGTTGACGAAATAAGCTTGGGGAATTTAACCCCTACTGTGAGAAGCAAGAAACCTACACAGGGAGAGAACTCTGATCACTATAGGCATTAGTGTGACTTAGAATTGGGCCTATGATTCACGTCGCACATGATACATCAATTATAGGTAAGGCATAGACTTAAAACTTTCAGAGAAATACTAGTCCTAAAATTTATTTTGAGTCTATCAGAGGTCATAATCGGATGTCACATACACTATTATCATTGCATTGTAGTATTGTACATTCATATTTTATGTTTTACATTTGTAGATGAATCATATTTATACATACCATATATACTACATAGTCTCTTTTTCACATTTTAGTTCATCATCTAACCTGTATATATTTCTTTTCCTATGCATTCGTTCCTAATCTATTTTACAGGTCTAGAGTTGGAGTCGGGACATGCAAAGCTTTGTGGAGGCTCGGAGGACTTTATTAATTTTTGTTGTGCATTTATTGTATATAGATGATGTTGCCTTATGTAGACGAGGCTTGGTGGATGTATATACTTTGTTTTCTTTATTTTTTACGAGCTCATAGCTCAATGAAGTATAACAAACTGGGGGAGTTTGTACTCGCTATGATATTGTATATTTTTTTTGTTGTAGATTTAGTACATCTATATAGTTATGTTGTGGAGTGCTGTAGTTATAATATATATATATTGCAATTTATTATTGTTGGTTATATTAGATAGAAGAAGGGTAGCTATTGTACTTTTCTTTTTATCATTACTTACTTATAGTTGCTTATGTTCCAATTACCTTGCGCCCTCAAATTTCATGGGGATTTAGAGTGCGACAACTTTTATGAGTCTCAAAACTAGGAACATCAATGTTATCATCTCACTTATACACACATATATAAATGTATAAAATACTAAAATATATTATATAGATACATCCCTACACATTACTCATATTATATAACCAATGCAAATAAGGATCACGCATCCAATCAACACAAATGAGGAATGTACATTGAATAAACAAGAATAAGAATCGTATATTAAATATGCACAAGTTTGTATAGTATTGATCGATTTTACTCCAGTTCTTCACATCTACCAATGAAATGTCAACCCTTTTTCTATAGTAGTGAACAGTTTCCTTTGAATATACAACGATAATCAATAAATCATTCTAACACAACTAGGCACATGAAAAGTGAAGTATGGTCATACAATACTCTAAGTGTGTCTCAACAGATGCCATCGGTCAAAATGATACATACATTCATATATATGTAATTCCATGATCCCTCGTCAGATAATATTCCCAATGGCAATGTTAATATGTACTAATCAACCATTATTTAGGTCCATATATGCTCTATTACTATGACATTTTGATGTACAATAAACCCTACAAAAAAGCATGCAATAATATCTAAATAACATCCCATTAGGTCTTTCAGGGAATAATACATTCTCTAGTTTTCAATATATCAAAGTACCGTGTTTTAAAATTGTCGAGCATGCATAGATATATCTTGAATTAAAGCATAAACCATACAATAGAGTTCACAAAATATAACACATGCACTTCCACGTGGCACATGTCGTGACACGACTACACTTTTTCTCACACGCCATCAGAAGGCTTTCACGTGCTTACACGCATGGACATAAGGTCTACCCACCTACAAGTGCTCACATGTATGTTGGTATTGTTCCATACATTTTGGCTTATATCACCAATGATGTCAAGCTGACTCCATCGGTCAAACTTGGTGGTGTACCATTAACAATGTCACTACTACGAGTTTCTATTTTTGCCTCATCAGTATCAACTTCAGCACTCTTAGCAACTTCAATTAATGATAGATCACTAGTTTGTTGTGCTCTATCAGATGTCGATCAAATGTTGATCATAGTCAACGATAACCACTATAGCATACTTATTTTAAGTCTTCAAACTATATAATTGACTAGTAATGATCCATCAATATGACCTCATCATAGTATTTTATGTTAATATTCTTTTTCTATTTGAATGCGTTTAATCGTTTTACTAAAATAGACATATTTTTCACATTATAGGATACTTATTAGACCTGCTTGCTGATATATGTACGTGATTGAATGATGGTCATTTCAAGATCAAAAACAAATATTTAACTATGACCACACAATATCCTCAACAAATTATGTGTTTAAGTGCTAACACTATGGATAGAGAGATTGAGTAAGAGAGAGAGTCAGAGAATGATTGAGCCGTAAGTCGTGATATTGAGCCATAGAGTAATGTTTATTGACTAATATGGAAAGTATTTGATGACATGTTAGCCATTGACTAATTCTTTACATTTCAAAAGTCTAAAACTACCAATTGGATCGTCTAAGTTTTTGATAAATGTACAAAGCTTCACATGATTTTGGAAAAATATCAACGACAATTCCTAATAGTATTTTTTTTTTCTATGAGGTTTTACATTCCTTCCTCTTAAATAGTTTTTATCTGAAAAAATGCATGCACAAATATAAAAATGGGATAATAGCAAGTAGAAAACAAACCATTTAAGAAAAAGTATTGAAAATAATAGACAGATCTTGGTGTCACTATTAAAGCCAAAAAACACGCACCAAGGGTAGTTATTGCATGTCACACCCCGAATCCCAAGGAACCTAGAGTCATAAGTAAAAAGAAAAGAAAAGAAAGGAAAAAGAAAAAAAATATATAATAATTATAATAAAATAAAATATACATAATGTAATGGCCAGAAATTTTTTGTTTTGAGTGATTCTATTTTTATAAATTAAAATATAAGTAATTTTTAGAATTAGAGTTTACATAAAAAGAACAATAGTTTATTAATTAAAATTTCTAAAAGTTGGGAATTAAGAGTTATATTTATGAGATTGCAAATAAAATAAGTAAGGTTGATAATAACTTATTTATAATTGGTATAGTTTTTTGATTTTTTTGAAAAATTTTGAAAATGGATTTTAGAAAAAGAAAAAAATATTATGTAATAAATATAATATATAACTATATATATATATATACACACACACAAAAGTGTCGCATTATTTCGCCTCTCTCCTCTCTGAGTGCGTGCCTCTCTCCAATCTTTCATTATCTCTTCTTTATTTTCTTTTAAAGCGCTGCTCATCTTCTTCCCCATCGTTTCTATATATCATTGTTGTGTCATCCGATACGAGACTCCTATGCCTCGTGCGATACTTCTCCATCTCGTGCGAGATCTGCTCCATTGCGAGACAAGTCAGCAATTTACACGAATACCATATGCTCGTGTACCATACAATTTTGACAATATTGTATATAGCTCAAAGCTCCCACCTCTTTTTCCACAAAAAGATCAAATAACCTCTAATTGAAAATTGTGCGACAAGTACAATACCCCTTTTCAAGCAAATTAATGGAAGTATATATATATATATATATAAACTTAAAAGCTGAATTCGAACAAGATTGACATACCTATACTGAATTCAAAGGTGACGACGACGGTGAGGACAGCCCAAATGGAGTAATTTCTAATAATCGTCGACGACTCTCCCACAAAGATAAAGATGGAGATTAGGGCCAGTGACAGCCCCATCTTCGCTGCAAAGATCGTCTTCCGGTGGTCGGAGTGGCCCATCTCGTACAACCGAGTCAAAGCGGCTTTGAGATTGGCCCACACATTGTAGAGACCGTTGCCACTGCGGTTCGCTCTCGATAGCTCAGAGGAGGAGGCGGTGTCTTTGCGGGGAGGGAGGAGCCGCTCAGAGAACCCACGCTTTAGAAAATCGACATCGTTCGCCATTAAGATGGAAGTAGAGAGAGAGAGAGAGAGAGAGAGAGAGCCGCGAATGGCAGACAATGTACCAAACAGGTGACGCTGGCCCCCTTTGTTTGAGTAGTTGCATAATTGAAGATAGATTAATGCGGTATATTTTTATAAAATTTATCTGAAAATCTTAATCGGGTTAATATATGAGAATGAATTATAATACATAAAAAATAATATACATTTAATTGAAAAAGAAAATAATGAATAAGTCTTGTAGATATATTTTGCAGGTGCTGATAATATTTTCCTCCAATATATCATTATAGGGTCCCATAATCTGTAACAACCAGTCTTCATATGGTCTTGGGACAGTGACTTATTTTGATATCACGGTACCAACTCTGCACATACTTCATTAAAAACTACACCATCTGATATACGCAATGTATGTGACTATAGGTTACAAATTGATGAACAAAAATTTATAATTTTAATAATCAAAAATAAATTTTTAACCAATGTAATTTTTGGAAAAAATTTGAGGTGTTTCAATTAGTTTGGATTAGGAGTCCGGAATGGAAGTCTGATAATTTTTGCGGGTAAAATCAATCAAGATAGGACTAATTGTTTTGGAAAATGATGATTGTGGGTAGAAGTGAAAGTGAGATACCGAGGGCAAAGATATGCCGGTAAGGAAAATTTTGATAAATTTATTCAAAGGCATCTAAATAAAAATAATTATTCTATTTTTTTTTTCTTAAAAATATTTTATCGTCTAGACATAATAGAGAATTAAGAATTCTAATTTATTTTCATTAAAAAATAGATAAATTTTGGATCAAAATAAAGGAGAATAATTTTCAAAGTTGTGGCACGTGCTTTCTTTTGATAAAGATAGGAAATAATGGGTGTTGGTAGTTTTTCAAAATTAACCTTTAAAAAGTTATATTTTATCCCTTAAAATGTGTAAATTGATAAAAAGTTTGTGGGTACTTTTGGAAATGGTAAAAGTGGACACAACCTCACACACCTACGAGGCAAGCGGCTTTATAATATAAAGATTGGATAAATTACATTTCGCCCCATGAGATTTTTAATAATTTCATAAATTATCTCTGGAATTACATTGTACCCCCATAACGTTTTATGTTAATTTTACTTCATTCCCAAAGTTTCTAGTGACTAAGTGAAGGTCAGATTATTTGTTAAAATAATTTAAAAAATTCAAAGATTACCCCTTAAATGGTACCATTTGTCTAGTTTTTTGTCATAATTTTAAAAATATATATATTTTATATATAATTATAGTACTCATTTTTATTGTAAATATGATGGTATCTATTTAATTTTACCAAACATGAGTTTAAAATTTCATAAAATAAGGAGGGAATCTGGAATAATAAAAAATCTCATATGGGCAAAGTGTAATAAATCCATTATTAGTACATAAATAATTGTTTCAGCTTATAGTACACTATCAATCCCTTCTCATCACTAAGAATCCCTTGTAATCACTAGCCACAATGATAAAATATTATTATAAATCTTACTAGAAAGAAAATATAATAATTTGCAATAAATTAATATAGGAGGCCAAGAATTATGTGATTCAATCTCAAGTTAAAATAAGTTTAACTTGAGCCTAATTTACGGGACTAATACCGATTTATGCTTATATTAATATAAAATGAGAGATTACAACACTGTATAACATGTAAAATAAAACTTGAAATCTGGACTAAACTATATCCATTCTGACTCTTATTTTTTCTCTCTTTTCTAATTTCTTTCTGCGCTTTCTTATGCGCCTTTTCTTCTTTCTCTTTTTCTCTTATTTATTCACAAAATCTATGAGTTATAAGTTAAGCTGGTGGGTCATGCTTGCATAGTGCATATTATTTTCAGTTAATGATTAGGCTCCATACTTGTATCAGGCACAGTAAAATGATACATCAATTTTAATTCATAACACTTATAACAAAACATCTCCCCCTCTACCAAAAATGCAAAATCTTTATATGTATTTAGTGATTGCATATTTATCTTAATTTTTTATTATCTTCAATCTCTTCAATGTAAGTATTTTATTTTGTCGATTTCTTTACCCATTTTTTTCTTCAAATGAATTGGTATCAATTGAAGTTATTTTATGCAAATTTCTTTCTTCTCACTTTTAAATTGAAAAAGTTTCAAATGATGAATTGGTATTTTCACAAAAATATCCCTTTTTAAAAATAAATTTTCTAAATTGTATTTGCAAATCTGGATATACTCTATATTTTTGTTTATTTGTATTTTCATCATATGAGAGTTAAAAAACAGTTTGATTTAACCTTTTTTTTTTTCTGCTTTGCTAATTTACTTATTGTTTTTATTAGTAATGAGAATTAACATTATAGTGTCCGCATTGCGTGTGGGTGATCGCTAGTCACTTTTAAATTAATTATTTGTCTCTCTGTTAGGATATTGTGGAAATATTTGTGATCGAATAAATTTTGGTGGAGGGTTACGAAGGCCCCTTTGGGAAAGGAGAGTTGAGCCATCAATGAGATACCAATTAGGCAAAGAGAGCAAAGACTACTCAACCGAGAGCGACCAAATCACTCATTTTCGTCACTGACGATGGCCAAGATAAGTTCGGAAACAAATCCGATCCTGAGGATTTTTATCCGAACTAATGGAGAGAGAAGTCTGAAATAAAAATCCCGTATGATTCGAACCAATCCATGCAAGCTCTTCTCATCTAATATAATATAATTGAGAGAATAGAAAACAAACAGCTTTTTGATTCAAATGGTGAGAAACCTATTCAAATAATGAGAATATCTGCGAGGGGAGATGCGTGATTAAGATTAACTATCATTTCTTCATTCTCGTGCCTTATCTTCGGACTTCAGTATCCGAGCATTTTCTAATAAATGCGCAATCCTTGACAAATTCCTGAAGCAACTATCTTGACCAATTTGGCACTGATTCCTGAAATGCATATGGAAAAATCGCAATACTGAAATAAAATACGAAATGTGCATCATATGCCAAATAAAGTTGGCTAATCAACAAGACTAACAATCTTATTTTATACAGTTTTATATACTAATCAATGCATAATAGTAAGAAAGGAAATTTTGGTTGAACTCTGAACTTTCACTTGAACAATCAGAAACTACCTCGCTAAAGTACCCTCGTATAGATGAAGTTCGAACTCTAACTCCTACTCCCGGGTCAGTTAGCTGTTGCATCATGGTAGCCAAGGATAAAAAACTGCCTTCGCCAACCTCCGTCCGAGGAATTTGGTTTCAAACACCAGTTGAAGCAGGAGGACATTAGCCACTTTAGCAAGTCAAAGAAGCAATTTAGTTCTAAGTGAGCCTCTTCGGAGTGTTTCGGGAATATCTGCAATCGATTAAATAGCTAGTCTATGATACATAATAGTATGAAAATGACTTAAGTTGGTTTAAATAAGTAATCACCTAATATTTAAAGGAATTGAAGTTTTCTTGTATGCAATCATATCATAGATCATAATTGCAATTATGATCTATGATAATCAGTTTATATATGCTTGTAACTCGTGAACTTAGAGAGAGAAAGAGAGAAAAAACCGTTTTCCCCTGCCAGCCCCTCTCTTACTGAATCCACTGCCACCGAGATCTATAGCCCGCATTTTCTGCTACGATCTTTGGTCGACGTATGGGAGAGGCGATTGTGGTAATGGTCTAGGCAAGAATTGATGTATAATATTTCTCTATTGAATTTTAATTCTTCCTACCCTTCAATCCTTATTTACATCATGTTTTTTTTGCCAACAAAACTTTGAAGCGGCTATCCTTTTGTGCGTTTTGATCGAAGATATAATTGGGGTTGAATCTGTCCTGGGCTACTCAAATTAGAATTTTAATCGGAGTTTAAGCACCTCTGTCGTATGATATGGGCTAACATTGGGTCGAGGCTCAGATACGCACTAGAGGACTTGGATTGGATAGACACAAATTGAGAAACTGCAGAAAGGTCTTCGCGGAATGATGGGGCTTGGAGTAAATCTAAGGTTTGTGGAAGATTAGGGAAAGGAGTTGGTCTCTTAATATGTTAGATCTCGGCATGTCGGCCCACTTGATTTCATTTTCAAGTGTGGTGATCGATGGTATTTTCATCGATTTCCCCTCTTGTTATATCCGTTTGAAATATGAATTTGGATTAATAGCTATCGTTAATCCGGTGGTGAACCCACCTGAGTAGTGGGTGGTGAACCCACTAGGACGAACTATTAATTCTAATTGGTGAGTTAATACCATTGCAGTGGTGTGTGAGATATTTTTCTTTAGTGATTGAACTTGTGTATATGTTTTATCTAAGGTGCTACTTCTGTTGATTCGGCTACAGGCGGGTTTTGGAAAACCTAACATGTCGCTCCGTCCAACTAGATATTATTGATTCTCCTATTGTATCCATGGCATGCAGAGGTGTATTGATAGCTATAGCATATCTAGTAGAATCCACCTTCGTTCCGTTGGTCGACATAGATAATTTATTGTCATTATACGTTATTAACTCTTGAGAAGCATGATTTCTTTTGTATTGTGATTCAAGCTTCCTTATCTCAAGGATATGTTGGTGGAACTTGTTCGATGATTCTTGCTAAGAGTAATTGGGCTTGGAAAGCAGTAAATGCTTGATAAGATAGTTTATCCATCTATCTGGTGAGTTTTAGATCATTACTAGTAGATACAAGAGACTCTGCTCTATAAATAGAGTTTGTCTTTAAGTTTTATTCAGGATGCGACTTGTTTGGTTTGATCAATTATGTGTTTTTGTGTATTTCTAGCTTGCTATAATGTCTTAATAATTGTTTATTTTTGTACCATTCTAGTTTGTGTTTTTTATGGGTATTTTTAGTCTAATTGTGTGCATTAATTGATTATGTAATTAGTGTTAGTCTAATCGCGTTGTAGTCTCTTCTGGAGCGAATTGTAGTGTTAACTAGATATTCAT
The DNA here is from genome assembly GCA_001753735.1 of Embelia ribes. Lineage (NCBI taxonomy): Eukaryota > Viridiplantae > Streptophyta > Magnoliopsida > Ericales > Primulaceae > Embelia > Embelia ribes. The sequence goes on from MKEJ01033770.1 coordinate 9,063, forward strand.
TGCCTTATACTTATTTTAATTTTTTAAAAATTAATAATTTTGAAACTTAAAAAAGAAGAAAAAAAAAAAGAAGTGATTGCAATTATGAAGTTCAATGCGTGCAAGATTTAACATTTACGTAGTTATGTGAAAAATGTAATCCTTGATTGGATCTTAATTTACCTTTCTTAATTGATGTACCAAAATCACAGGCTTAAAAGATCTTCCAACCAGTCGGGCTCTTGGAAACATTTAAGATTAGTTATTGTAATAGCAATACATCTAGTAAGTTATTTTAGATGCATAAATCTTAATAAAGTTTCAAATCCAATATGAAAAGCTATTCGTTTGAGATAAATATTATGTAAAAAGACAAAGTTAAATTCACATTTCCAAATGCACCTTTTTCTTATAAAACTGAGACAAATATGAAAATGGCTAAAGAACTGACATCGACCAGTTTTCCAAATCTGGAAACAATCTCCAGAGTAAATTAAAAATATAAATTCCATTACAAAGATGATTTACAAATAAAATAATTTTGATCACATTATAATTTACATTAATATTATTTCAGTTTTCATTGGGTAAACGGCCACCTGGTTGCCACCTGTCACGAATTGGCGACACGATTTTGCCAACGTGACACGTGTCATCACTACTCCACCGTCACAAACAAAACCACACAAACAAAAAAACGGAAAATATAGATTGAAATTAGAAAAAGGTGAAAATTAAGATTTGGGGAAAAAATATTTCGTTTTTTTCTTAAAAATTGGAAAGAATGGAGAAGACAAAGGGTATTTTAGGAGTAAACAAAAAGGTGGTTTTAAAGAAGACCAAAAAAAAGAGTAACAAGAAGAAGAGGTTGCTTAAGAAAGTGGTTGATTATCTCAAGTCTGATTTTTACATGTTCGCTCCTTTGGTTTCATCTCCACCGTCGGATTTTTCACCCATCAAGAGAGTTTCTGTTTCTTCGTGTACCACTCGTAAGAGAATTTTTTATATTATTATATATCTAAGATTTTGTGTAAGTATGTTTGTGTAAAATATTAGTATTTATGTAAAATACCCTTTCATTTGTGGTGTATTTTTGAGATCCTAAAATTTATGGTGATTAAAGGGTAAATGAATAAATTCTCTAGGAAAAGAATGGAACTTTTTTTTATAAGAAGATAGTGCACATTTATAAATGCTTAAATATTCTCAAGCAAAAGAATGGAATATATAATACATGGGTAATATGCACAAAATATCTCGTCATTAAGGATGGATTTGTAATTCTACGATCGTGTAGGAATTAGGAGGGTCTATCTGATTTTATTTTTAGCCTTGTGTTTTTCTCTTTTCAACTGAGAATTCCTCTTAATACAAGAAAATTTTTAATTGTAATAATTTACACAAATTATTGAATTTTTAGGACAAATGACTATAAATCGAGGATAATTTACGACAAGAATTTTTAATTTATTTTTAAATAAAAATAGTTATAGTAAATTATCCAAGTTTATAGTAAATTCCTTCTCCAAACACGGTAATTCCAGAAAAAAATTTCCTATGCTTTGCAAGGAAAAATATTTCTCTGATTGAGAGCAAATCGTTTCAACTAACTTAGGAAGTTATATCGTGTGGAAATGGCGAAAACGCCTCCGTTTTTCATAGGAATAGATGCGTAACTAGGCCCGGAACAAAATTATGAATGCCATAAATGTTTTTGTAGAATCGTATGTAGTATATTTTTGCTTATGTAATAGTAACTTGTTGATTAAATTGAGCAAGAAACTGGATAAAAAGTAGAAACAAATCCAGATTGATTCTTTATAATGATATTTTATTGTAGCACAAACAACAACAACAAAAAAAAATTTGGGAGATGGGCCTAAATCCGCGGTTACTGCCTCGTCTACATTATACAGTACCCGGTTCTTATTTTTAGTGGGTCAAGAAATTGGAAAATTTTCAAATAATAGTTGGGATATAAAATTTTTATGATTTTTAGTTTTTCTAAAATACATCACAATATGTGTAGGAGTTGCGGAGGCATTGAAACCTGTTGAAGGAGGGAGCACGAATTTGCTGAACAAGGTGGAGGAGTACCTTAAATCGGATCTATACATGTATGCTCCTTTGATTGATCCACTATTATCCAAAGTTGATTCGGGTATGTTTAACACTTTACTCTACTTCATTGTGTTTTTAATTAGGGAAAAGGCTTTTGTAGTGTTATACATAGGGCCAATTTGGTGTTGCTATTCACTGCTTGTTTCTGTTTTTTTTTTTTTTGGGAACTTTTAACTTGGCTATAAGTTGTTTGGTAAACTTTAAAACATCTAAGTTGTTTGGTAAGCTTTAAAACATCTACTTTATCTTCTGTTGCTCTTCTTGGGGGGCTTTTTAGAAGCACCATTTACTATGCATTCAAAACTATTCCTGCTTTTTCTATCATTATTAACAAAAATAACCTTATATTTTTTACTTATATTTCCCATACATATTATTGACTTTTTTATAATTATAATTAATAAAAATACTTACCAAACAACACCCCACTCACCAAAACACAAGTTTTAGGTTTTTTTTTTTTAATCAAAATTTAGGATTATAGCTTTTAGAATCAACTTTCAAAAAGCTGTCTTTCGAGCTAGTTTGATAAGTGGGTCTTGAAAAGTAGCAATATTTTCAACCGAGCCACAGTGACTCTGTAAAATTGGGCCCTAGTTGTGAGTCAAATTGGTGGTTGTAGTTTTTATTTCTAGGTTTACAAATGTGCGTTACTATTAAGATTGAAGAATTTATGTCATGTGGCATGTTTAGTTAATCTAGTTATTATCAATATTTGGCTACTCTTTTAGCTTCTGTTTTTTTTGAGGTTTGCCTTTTGTTTCCCTCTTGTCGTTAAGATGCTTGGGTAGGTGACTTTATATAGAGATTAGGATTGTAATTATGCAATCAGATTCGGATATTAAGAAAAACTTCGAATTGGTATTCTTTCTTCAAGAGTGCCAAACCCTTAATTTTCTTGAGTGGTGGAAACTCTATCTTCTTTGACAACATATTTCATAGCATGATGTAGTCAATATTAGCAACATTATATATTTTATGAGTTGAGGTTCGGTTTGCTAGTATTCGGTTCATGTTTATATGGTAGTAGCTTATCATTTTTCGTATTTACTTTTTTCTACTTGATATTTTTGCACTTGTTAGTCTTATGGACTCTCTCCATCCACAAATAATAGATCTCACAATTTTTTATGTCTAAAAATTATTGTCACTGTTTTGACTTTTGTGTAATTAATCATTGCAAAAGGTAAAAGCATTGACAATATTGCCCTTATAATAAATTAATAGAAACAAGAATAGGACAAAAACTTGGAAGGGTTAGATTTGTTATTTTGTATTTAATTTGAAAATTTGTAAAGTTGTTTTTTGATTATGTCTTAAACTATGTGCAAACGCAAATAGGACCATTATTTGTGAACCGTAGTTTTTTTGTAAGAAACTCCTTTTATTCTTCTGGTATGAATGGCAACTTTTGATCCTCGCAAAGTTGTGGTTGATTCCATTTATTAGACTACTATCATTCCGTTTTTCTCCTAGAGAAGTTCTCAAGGAAATTGAACAGCCCTCTAAAGGCATATCAAAGGCTGCATTTAACAGAAGTGCAGTAGTTCGACAAACTATTGCTCGACGGGAAACTGTGAAACACGTGGTTCACCATAATCTTCGATCTTCCTCCTTGCCAGGTTATTTTTTTTATACGCCTGTTGCTTGCTCTCATTCTCATTCCAAGTGTTTTTCTATTTACAAAGATGTTGCTTTTGTCTGGCTTGTGAAAATTGGAAATGGTATTTCCAGTATAAAGATCTGATTTACTTTAGAAGATGATTTTGTTTCTATATGCTCCATTAACTGCCTCTTATATGGTTTGTGCTCGTCTTATGTAGATTCGTTTGGTTAATTTACACATCGTTTAAAAGTTGACGTTATGTGAGTTTTGCAGTTAGCTGTTAATTAACATTCTCATTTTAATGTGGTTTTTTTTTTCCCGAGGCTTAAGATGAAACAGTTGTACGGTCATTGCTTAGTATCACTAATTTTTTTTCTGGAAACATTACAATGCATAACCTCGTAGTTTTTGTATGCAGCTTTAATACAAGAAGCAATTAGTGTTCCCAAGTACTTAAAACTATTCAGTTCGATTGATACCGGAAAGAAATTCAATGCAAATGAATTCTTGAGAATAATCTCTATTTTTCTTTGTTGGTATTGTATCTTTTGATTTGGCACTCATGTGCTTGGTGTCATTATTCATGCCAGGATAAATGTCGTGTTCCTCGGCAATTGTTGTGTGGTTGTCAGATATTTCGTGCATCTATAAGAAATCATGAACAATTAGAGATTCTATGTACTTGCATAAGTGTTTTATTTAATTCTATGGAAATGGATCCACAAAAAGTTCTCTTTGTTTTACGTCGCTGCAAGAATCTCTCTTTGGTTGGTACTTATGTTCTTTGTTTCATTTCATTCAGATAAAGAAGTACTTGAAACAAGGCAGAGGAAACTCGTGAAATGATCCGGGTTGGTGTGTGTACACGATAAACTCGGATTACATGTATTTATTACCCAACAATTTCTATCTGTTATGTGTAGATGAGGAAATTTGGCTTACATGGTTTAGTATAAAATAGCTTAGATCTATCCTCAGGATCTATCCTCAGTGTTGTTTGTAGAAGGTTGTAAATAAAAACTATGTTTTTTCCCACTACAACAATTTCATGCTTTAGTGTGTGTTGACGGTATCGATTGATTTAGTAGTCTCCTATTGTCTTTTCTTTTTTTTTTTTTCCTGGAAATTTAATCCCTTATTGTTGATACTCAACTTGTCATGCACCGCAGCCGTGGCCCGGGGACGTTTGACCCGGGGATGTAAGAACAAAGAGAAAAGAAAATAGAAAAAAATAGAAAAGAAAATAGAGTAACAACACATCTACGCCACCTAGCGAAAACCAACACCAACAATAAAATAAGATAAACAACTGAAATCAACGTAAGTAAATTGTCTGTTTACTGATATAACGTTGTAAGTTAAGGACTTGCGAAAAATAAATAAGATAGAAGGAATGCATATGGTTTTCGTCTCGCGTACAAAATAAGAACATATATATGCCTTTGTCAGCAATACAACTACAGACTTGTGCCTACACCATAATTACATCAAAGTGTACCAAAATAAAATACAAAAGATATAGGTCTTCACCTTGCCATGCTACTACACAAAAATATATACAAAACAACTAACCATCTAGTGGAATTATGCGCCTTTACTCCTATACAAACACACATTTGAAAAGAAGAAAATGGAAATATACGGTTAGCCAATTAACTCTACGATAAAGATGAGACTATACTATATGAATGACATGAATGAACATGTGAAACATATAAGAGTGCATATCATGAATCATGAATGTAATAATGAAACATGAATGCAACTCACGCCAACACTACTACGCAAACCATAACAATGCACAACGTCTATAAAATTGAGACTAATATCTCCACGCTTTTAAATATGCTATGATAGCCACTTATTGGTGATGTGACCAAAGTTTACATTGACTGCCACCCGCTGGTGACATGACCAAAGTTTACATTGACTCCTGCCGGTGACATGATCAATGGATAATCCCTGATCAAGTTTCTGTACTTTCACGAAAAGGTTGTAGGCCTTATTGCCAAATTCCACACATTTAATAGTTCGATATTATATGTCCCAAAAAGAAATGAAATGACTCAAATCTAAAACACATGCGAAATGTTAAAAATGAGCCATTTTCAAATCAAACAACGCTAATGCTAAACAACACGTTTTTGTAAAAACAATGCCTTTCTTTTTATAAATAATGAATATTTATGCCATGCAATATGAATGAAGTGCTATGCAATAACATGTTATTAAGCTACACATTGTAATAAATGACATAAATATGTTATTCTATGCCATATAACTACCAAAGCATCAACACTTACAATAAGTATCCATCACGTCTATATGCAGCAGAAGTTATCAATTTTATATTAGAACTTGCTAACTACTGTACCTCGTACACCAAAAAAGAAGTCCTCGCGAAGCTGCCCCAAGAAACCCCCCTTTTCGCCTCTGCTTTATTCTGCAAGTTGATCTAAAAGATGAACGCCAATCTCCACGCACCTATAGAAGAAAATGACCTATGCGAGATAATGAACAGGAATGTAAATTTTGTTTCAACGTACAATAAGTGCATGGACACCAAGACATCGCCAATGAACAAGATAGAAAGTGTGACTTACCCTAAATCGAAGCCAACACAATGAGGAAGATAAATTTCAACTTTAAATTCGCTTAGGACCGCTCTAGCTAGATCAATCAATGATGCGAAAATCGAATGCAAAATGAAGTCTCCACCCCTCACCACACTCTCTCCCTCTAACTTTTTGTGCATAAGGTAAAATGCCAAAATGTAACTAGGAGAAAAGACTTCAAGCAAAAAGTGCTTTTTCTCAGCTGGTGTGTCCGACGACCTAGAGTAGACTGTTGGACGCCTACTCGCCTTCAGACGCCTAATGGACAATGCAATTTTTTTCTACATTTCACCAACTTAGGCTAAAAAACACCCATCTCAGTATAGAATTCTCAATGACTGTCTGATGCCTGGGTCTCGTCGGACATCCTCCAGACCCCCGTCTCAGAGCCTACCATTATAGACTTTAACAACCACTTGAAACATATAATATACATATATATATCATACTTAATACATGTACATTATACATTATACTACACACATAAATAAATATACACATGCTCTTCATATACATTCATTTATTACATGCTATGCAACAATCCAATACCGCACTAACATGCAACGCAACTCCGCTACATATAATCCATACTAATATGATAAATACAATACGTAATTACATTAGTAAACGGACAATTAATTAGGAATTTCCTCCATATTACATCCTCCCCACGTTAGGAAATTCCGTCCCTGAAATTCGAACATACTACGCATTAAAATAAAAACGTACCGAAATCCACAAACAAAGTTGGATACGTCGCTCGCATTGCTTCTTTGCGCTCCTATATCACTTCTTCCCTTGAGCCATGGTTCTATAACACTTTGACCAGTTGAAGTGGGGGAGTTTTCTCTTTTGAGCCCAAGATACGAATAGGTCACAACTTGTACAACACATCCTTCTCTACATGCAAATCATCAAAGTCAATCACGTGGAATAGATCCCAAATATATTTCTGCAACACAGATACAACTCCAATCGATACACTACTTTGCCAATCGACTTTAAAATGAGAAAAGGGCTAATGTAATATGGTGAAAGTTTTCCTTTCTTCCCTTTGGAGATAGCTTCAAAAATACATACTCGTCAACTTTGAACGTTAACGGTCACTAACTACTCCTAAAACGTGTAGATAATAACACCCAGCAAGTGCACTAGGGAACGGTGTAATTTTATCTCAGTAAGTACTAAGTATCGAATTCAAGGATTGCTACTGATCCCAGAAATACTTAATACCAGTATAAAATGCAATTTAGTTTTTACAATTTTTAATCTAATCCACGTAATTTACTACATTAAACTACTCTTAAACTTCTTAGATTTTGTGTTGATTTTGTTTTGAGTGATGATAATAAAAATCTTACCTGTACGAGGAATTTAATGATTTAATTTATTCTTCCTTATTGACCTAATTAATGAGCTCTAAAGGATTGTTAGTCTGGAAAATCACTGATGTGTATCGATCTAGTTTACTTCAACCTAGTGTGCCATCAGGTGATTGTCAGATACCATAACTACGACTAGATGATTTCTAAGATACTCAAACAGGTTAAAACCCCTAGATTTTAGACTAATTTAATTTTTAGATTAAGTTTATTTGAAACATGTCATCAATTAAGGTTAGTTTGAATCTGTTAAATCATGTTCATCCCCTAGGCAAGAATAAAAACTTAGTCTGGCATGTTAAAACAAAACATAATAATAATACTCAAATAAAACATGAAAAAAGATTGCATAAAATTAAAAACGAGTAATATAAAACAATAATTAAAAGGAAAACTATAAGTAAAAAACAAATAATTTAGACGACTATGAAAAGTATCGAAACTAAGAACATAAAGATAATAGAAAAATTATAAGTTACCACAAAATTATTATGATTTGCAGCGTTAAAAGAAAAATACAACTATACCAAAAAAAAGAGAAATCCGGAGCTGCCTAGAATCTTTTCTTACCGCGGTTGGTGAATGTTTTACAATTTGTCTGAAACCTCCTGCAACACTTTTGTCTTCTTCTCTACCATCTCTCCTCCTTTTTTTGTTTTTTAATTTGTTATGTGTGTGTATATATATATAAATTGCGCTTGATCCATTCAATATTTTGTATTTTTTTTCTTATTATTTTTGTAGCAAAATTATTTCCTTTTCTAGCCATAGTATCAATAAATTTTAACTTTGGTCTCTTAATATTTTATTTGGTCTTTATATTGATCTCCATCATAACCATTGGAGTCATATTTCAATGATTTACGCACCGGTACCAACCTTGATAGGAAAATATATCCACATTAATACCAAATTTCTTCAAACACTCACAATGGTATACGAAAATTTCGTTTTGTCAATTTTTACTCCAATTCGGACTTAAAACCATGCATTTTCTTCACTTTTACCTGAAATGTATAATAATTCTTATAATATCACAATTCTTCATATATTATGCATTAATTATATTTTAAGAATATAAATGCACCATTTTAATGCCCTAAATAAATAACTTTTCAAGACCAATCACACCCCCTACCTACACGTTGCTATCTCG